>JAECUM010014842.1:0-63409 GCA_016617855.1 Megalonaias nervosa | reverse complement strand
ATCCCAATTTAAAAATATTACCTATAATTATGCCCTCCATGATTCCTTTTAACAAACTGGTTTGTCACAAATACGTTTTAAGGAATAAAGTTTAAACTTAGAATCGTGTCACATATTTCTTTACATCCTTGTCAAAATCGATTGTGCACGCTCATTTTAATTGGGGATGTTGTTATTAAATTATTGTGTTTTTCCGAACTGTGTGCCGCAGAGAAATCCACGTTAACTAACAAAGGAATACAATACAGTCAAACCCACTTATCTCGACCTCGGTTATCTCGAGAACCTGTGTATGTCGAGCGTTTTGATCCGGTCCCGGAAAAAAATCCTTCATTGTTATGCTAATTTTTCCCCGCTTATCTCAACCCCTGTAAAGTCGATAACCCCGTTATGTCGGGCATAACTTTCGGGTCCGAATTAACATGTCGACCCGCTTAATTCGATGAAGTGCAACTTTTAATGATCATCAGAGAAACTGTTACAAGAAATGATCCGGCCTTTCGGGTACTAACAGTACCTCGTACCGGCAAGGATGGAAAAAATCGATACAAGCCCAAATGTTACAGGTACAAATGCTAATCAGCCAATCTCATCGATGCATGGTTTATCACTTGCAAAGAGTGGAGAAAATTATTTTGTAAACATGTAAGGAAATTGAATGAATGCGTATCTGACCATTAGAGAAGCTTCGTTCATAATGGCCATTATCACAGGTCAACATCACGACAATATAGTTCATCCCACACTGCATCGCGAATTTGATCTTATCTGTAACTCGGAAAATTATCAGGTTAACATCATTAAATGTAACTAAAAATACCTCATGTGTTTTACAGGATATATTTAAAAGGAATTCTGTAATATTTAAAGTGTTTCCATGCTTTTTGTGCGTGTAGGCCTTCAACTTCAACATGGCTAGATTACATGACTCACAATAACCTGCAAACAGAAACCCGCAAAATTCCAAACCAAGCTGGTTCCCCCCACCACCAAAACCCTCCCCTCCCCCCAAAAAACTAAACACTTTCTTATTAATTTGTTTTGAACAAGGGTAAATAAAAGCAGCAATGGTATTGTAAAATAAAAAAAAACAACATAGCGCCTAGAATCTTTTTTTAATGAAGTTGTCGATCGCATTGCCATGATTACATATTCTTCAACACAAACGGAATGAAGCAGGAAGTGACTGATATGAGTAACGTCTACGAAACAGCAAGAGGAATGCTTAATTGGTATTGTTTTTATCTTGAATATCAAAGTCTTGCAATCCATCAAAGAGAGTAGCCGACTCTCCTTCAGGGGAATAAATAGTCCAACTGGTTTTTGTTTCGTTTTTTTTGTTGTGCTAAACTTTGTACAAAAGACACAAAACTGTTTAGCTGTAATTTTAGATTTCAACATAGAACTATTGCCACAAACCATTTTTTTGAAAGGATTAATGTAAGTAATAATGATAAATGCACATTCGTATAGGAGGGAACTGAGCAAATTGAGCACTTATTATATCGCTGTTCATTTACTGAACGTTTTTGGAAATTATTTGTGGAATGGATCCAAACTTATGACCCAAATTTTAAATTGCACGAACAAATGTCTATAGAAACTAAAAAAATTGTATGATCTTGTCAACTTTCTAGTCATATTTGCAAAATATGTTATAATACAAATTACGTTGTGCATCAAAATTCTCAAGTCTCACCTATTATAGAAATTGTGTTTTATCGTACAATAGGCTGGAAAAATATGTTGCCAAAGTGAATAACAGAACTGATGAGTTTAAGAAAGCGTGGACCGTATGGTCAACTTTCACTTAGTTTTTCTTTACTTTCGCAGCAAAAACAAACGGGCAATGTAAAGCAACATGGGATTTGTAAATGAGTGGTTCTTTTGTACAATATTTTGAGAGTGTACATGTCTGAATGTGTGTATGCTTGAGTGTTATGTCTAAGTAAAGGCACATGAGTAACGCTCAGGATAGAAAATAATCTTAAGGTAATGCCCCATACACCTGGTCAGTTGGTGATGTTGGGGAACATGTACAATCCTGACAACTTATTTCAATAAAAACATTTTAAAAAATAGTTGTATTATTCACTGACATCGAAAATGTAAATTGAATGTCACCGATTTAAGAGGAAGGATCGCCTAAACCACTCAAGCAGAGAATTGATGGAACCAGATTTTCAAACTTATTTCGTACATTGACCTTTAGTCCAGCTGGATCAGGAAAGATTAAATTGTAGTTGACTATGAATTTGAGATTGCTAACATGGGATCAGTTGTACGTCATTTCACCGTCACCTGATGCTCATCTGTGTCATGATGTTCTCAAATGTTTTCTGAAAGCACTTAATGGCTTGTCGTGCACGAATGTCTTATTATCCACATCTGATGAACCACTTTCAATTGCTGATTTTGATTCAAGCGTAAATAATCTTCTACTGTACGACGATTTGATGCATGAAACCCCAAAAGATCATGCAAGAATATTTTCACTAGGTCGACGCAAAAACATCGATGTGATCAGATGACAAACGATTTCAAGGCTTGGGCTATTCTATTGCCCCTGGCATTGACAGGAATACCCGAACGATTCAGATCAATTTAGCCTGTGTGTAACAAGATAACCGGGTTGGTTTCGGATTTATAACAGAACACTTTTTGATGGTGACAAAAATAAAAAAAAAAATAAATAAATGAAAAAAGAATTATGATTAATACGTACGTTTATAAGATCCAAATATTGGACAAATTAACACAATCCGCACGAACCTAATAATGTAACATCAATGTGAATACAAGTAAATGACCTTACACAGTACAAAGCTAAAGGTTAATGATTCACAGTAATTTCACACGACGAAAAGAATGATGTGTTTTACTCAAATAGTAAGAATCATATACTGTACTCAAATAGTAAAATGATGTAAAAATAGGACAGATATAATACAACTATATCTTTACAGTCCCAAAACACTGGATATAACAAACCCCAAAATTAGCCCACGGCTGAAAGAATACATGTATGGAGTTACACAAAACACTCCGTCACCAGAATAATTGGCTACCAGTCACACTGGTCAGTCAAGCAGTCAGCATTACAGGTAGTCACCGACCACCATTCAATCACTGGATCAAGCAAGCAATCAGCGCCCACCAATCGGTCAGCAACGCCCGATCACCTCCTACTCGACCAGCAAAACTCTGTTCAATCAGCTCTACGGCAGCTATGGTTCAGCTTTACAGCTGCTATTGTCAATTTCTATGGTCAGCTCTACAGCTGGTACCCCGTCGACTCTGATCAGCTCTACAGCTGAAGATGTACAAGTCCTTAAGAAGACTGCTCACTGACAAGAAGTTTCTGTAGTGTAATGATTTCGACCTACGGTGAGGTATTTATACACAGACGATGTAGACCTACATTGTCTGTGCGCTTGATGAATATCGGTTTTTCCCGTTCAAAGCACTTCGCACGTGCGGCATAGGATGAACCGAACTCACTGTTTCGATATATTGTACAATATAAAAAAATCACCCTCAGGTATCGGTGTACACAAAAACGAAACCCGAGTACATGTATTTAATAAGTAAGGTGATTTATACAATTCCGTGACAGTACCCTCTCCCTTAAAAAAGTGGTAACACTTTTAGAAAAATCACGGAATGTGAACATAAACAATTATTAAAACAGTCAATTTTGAATACTGGACGAAAATGATATGCTAATTACACCCTACTAGCAGCAGAGAGGGTGAACAGACCAATTTGTCGTTCGAGTATATATTTGTCCTAATTGTATAGGAAAAGACGGTTATCCCTTACAATATTGCCCCCAGCAATTGACACTGAAATAATGAGAACGATCCGTAGGTCGACCCCACCTTCTCTGCTGCTCTGTTTTTGATTAATTTTATGTAGGGTTGCAAACAATTTAAAAATAAAGTATATTAATAATGAACAACTGCAAGTGGTTGTTAAAGACTTCTGCACTCTGTAATAATCGATGTCACGGAGAATATTGTGCAAAACATAATCAGCATATAAAAAATCTAATGGATTACAACGTTGTATTAGATTTGGATTAGGATCGCGTGCGGCAATCTGTACAAAGTGTGGTGGTCACAAGTACAGCGCATTATTATGTTATTATCAAAATCGGATTAAGCAGAATATAAAAAAGGAAACTCCTCCAACTGTACGTGAATATTTACATAATTATGCTAAAATAACTCCTGTTATTGCTGACCAAGACGAAGATTTCAGAATAATAAACGAGCGGAAACAACGTGATGAGAAAGAACTAGAAGAGTACAAGGCGATCGAAGAAGCAGAACGAATAAAGAAGATCTGTAGAAAATTAAGATGTACCTAGAAGAGTATATATCTAAACAATTCACCTTCTGCTGCTATAAATTAACCAAAGATTTTATCCAGACCTATACGATATCTGGATCTTGGGTCATGTAGATTTATTGTTATAAATCCGAACGGAACAGCTTGTGCTTTTGAAAAGAAGTTTTTAAATTTAATCATATCCATATCCCCTGAACACCAAGTATAATAAATATTCTGTAAAGTATAATTATCTACTCCATTAAACACAACCAAAATATTACAGTTATCTCTGATTACCTTAGGTATTTGCGTATATCGTTGTGTAACATAAATCACGTCAGTATTTTTATGTCTACCTCGAGAAAATATTCTAGCTGGATTTGATTGTTTGTCCAGCGTCACATCATCATATACTACGAGATTATTAATGAATCCATCTAGGTCGTCTACGGATGGGGCTTCATCAATATCGGTGATAAAATCAACAATATCGTTGCCATCTTCATTCAATAATTTTGCATTTTGATTAAAATCTTTAAGTACTTCATAACATCTTTGATCATCTACAGATGGTGCCACTAAATATAATTTGTCCCACTTCATCCACCTCATTATCAGATTAAGTAATAATTGTATTTTACCAGATCGAGATGGACCTATTATAATCATTCTGATGGAATTTGGAAGCGCTGGATGGTGCTTTACTGGTTCTTGTTTTCGTGTCGCTGGGAAATCAATTATATCCATATAATAAATAATATGAGTTTATATTGTGTTCGATGCAGAGTACCCACATCCACCACTGGATTGACAACAATAACAACAAAAAATAAAAGACGTGCAATTACAGGTAAATGTGTAAAATGTGGCACACAAAAATATAAATTTATCTCCCTGACTAAGTCTGGTGGTGATATAGCCGCTTCATTAGGGAAATTGCCAGGAGTTCCATGGGCTAAATACCCCGGTGAGAAACATCTTCCTGGATATAATCATTGTGGTCCTGGAACTCGACTTGATATCCGACTTGATGATCAAGATCAACCAAGACCAGGAGAGCGTCCAGTAAATAAGAGTGATCAAGCGTGTCATGTTCATGATGTTGCGTATAAAAGAAAAGATTTGCAGCAACGGCATCTCGCAGATGTAAAATTGTTTCATGCGTTAAATTCTATACCTAATAAATCTCTCAGAGAAAACCTCGCTAGTTTTCTAATAAAAACTGCTATGAAAGGTAAAATAATGCTAGGGGCTGGTAATTAATTATATAACTATTATAATGGAATCCATTTATTATTCCCCGAGAGGATATTGGAGAGGCAAAGCAGCGATTACTAAACTTGCTGAAGCAGTAAAAGTCCCACGCGTTGTTGCTGCAGCGTGGTTAGCACGACAAGCAATATGGCAAATCTATCTACGTCCACCTAAAAAAATTCAATAAGCACATTTTGATGTCAGCGTCCCTAATGAATTTCATCAAGCAGATATTTTGTTTTTACCTCATGATACTATTAAAACACGTGGACGAAAATCACGCACATACAAATACTCATTAACTGTCGTTGACGTTGCAAGTAGATATAAAGAAGCGGAACCATTATCAGCAAAGACAGCATCTGAAGTTGCATCTGCGTTTGAACGAATTTATCAACGTGGTGGTCTACGATGGCCACAGCTATTACAGGTTGATCCTGGCAAAGAATTTCTTGGTGCAGTATCATCATTGATGAAGCGACATAACGTTAAAATCAGACGAGGACATACTGAAATTCATCGTGATCAGGCTATCGTTGAACGATTTAATCGAACACTTGCTGAGCGGTTATTTGGATATCAATACGCAAAGGAAATATCTACTGACTTTAAGTCCGGTGAGCGATCTCGTGAATGGGTTGCAAGGTTACCAAGTGTGATAGCTGCATTAAATAATGAAATTACTCGTTGCAACTTCCATGAAACCTTCTAATGCAATTACAAAAAAATATATACCCCGTAGCGATAACGGACAACGCCGTGAACAACCAGTATTAGGTAATGTAACTGTAAGATATTTATATGAACCTGGTGAACTTGAAGGTGGTAAAAAAAGGGCAACTGATCCTATCTGGAGCGTGACTACACATACAATTTCTAGCGTGGTTAGATCCACTGGTAGACCTCCAATCTACAGACTAGATTCTACAGCCCCTCAACGTGGATTTGTGCGTGAACAATTGCAAGTAATTCCTGCGGATACACAATTACCACCACAGACAATTACATAACCAGAACCTCTACGTCGATTGCATTCGAGACAGGTTAGCATCACATTATCACGTATATGACCAAGATCACTATTAATTCTGTCTACGGTAAATTGTCTTGGATTATTACTCGAATATTGCCACAACATATTACAGTTACAGCTTGCACAATGATTATTCTGTCGTTGTTTTAGTGTTGTAATAAATTCAGTATCGATATCAAAATCACGATTATTTTTTTTGTCACATTGTTTATAACCAGATAGTTTTTTTTTTCTTATTATGTCATTATTAACAGTTTGATCATTATTTTCTGTAACATTTATAATAACCCTATGCAGTTGAGATATTCTTCTGACACGAGATACTGCAAGATAGACTAAATTCGACCATTCGATCCGATCATCTACAATCCAGATATTTGTATCAGCGATAGTTAACCCCTGTGAAGAATGGATCGTTATAGCGTATCCTAACGTCCATGGAGATTTATCCATGCTCAATGCACTCTCAACAACATCAACAGCAACCAAAACAATATCATTCAATACAAGATTTTGTATCCTTGGTGGAACCAAGGCACCAGGAATTTCAACTTCAATATTCTGTCGTCGAGTATCTGCTTGGCGATAACACAAAGGTACAGGTAGATCTGAAAACTTTTCTTTATGTAACGTAAATAATTTCTCCTGTAGTTCATCACGAACTATCTTTCTACTTGCGACTATCAAATCAGCAGGTCTCCATAAATTCAAAAAATCATTCATATTAGTCTCTGGAATTACTTTACGCATTATCTCACATTGTATTTTATCTGGCTGTAGTCTGATTAATCTTTTAAGTTCTTTCAGCGGTTCATCAATAGCTCTATAGTCATCATTTATTTCTTCATAATAATCTACATTATTCTTCAGCCATTCATGTGGAGACTGTCCAACAAAGGGTGGTGGTTGACCATGATCGCCACACATTATCACAGCAGTATTCTTTGTCAATAACCATTCAAGGAATGTTTTTAGTATTTCTAACGACACCGTGTCTACCTCGTCCCATATAATATACTTAGGTATATATTTTTCACCCATTCGTTCAGGAGTCCATGTGTCTCCGCACCATCTAAAGAAACTATGATATGTACATGATTTTACTCCTCGTTCTTTTATTTCCCTGGCTAATTTATGTGTAGGTGTCAAAACAATTATATCTGAATTATTATTCATGAATAATTTAATCACACGAGTTGT
Source organism: Megalonaias nervosa (assembly GCA_016617855.1). NCBI lineage: Eukaryota > Metazoa > Mollusca > Bivalvia > Unionida > Unionidae > Megalonaias > Megalonaias nervosa. Next base: position 55,587 of record JAECUM010014842.1, on the reverse strand, counting down.
TTTACCTGAACCACCGCATCCATTAAGATAAACAGTCTTATGTCTAGCCACAGGATCGTATACAGATGGTGCAGATGACTTTGATACTTGATTATTATTTTTGTAATATATTTCCTTAATTTCAACGTCGGCAGATTCAGAATAACTAAGTATATTTTCTTGCTTTATTCTCCATGTTCCCCATTCACCATTACCGAGTAGCGGTTTTAATAAATCCTTATATTTTTTATGTATATAAAATGAATCCGTAGCAACTCTGACAGCGTAACGAGGAAATCTATTTATCATCGACAATAGATTTATCGAAACATAGGCTAGCATCGAAGATCTTAAATGAGTAAATTGCGGTGAGTCGCCACCAATATAGCTCACAATCGTACCTAGTTTGGTTCCATCTGATAAATAAGCATTACATCGGCTTATAAATGTGTTTTTTTCCGTTGTATCAGCGATTATAAAATCTAGTTCAGCATCCTCCATAATCAATCTTGTACAGTGTCGTTTATAATCGTATGAACTACCTTGAGTAAACTTACCGATTATCTTTCTACCAAGATCTTTTGGAAGTTTTTCATCGTCCTTGCATTTACGGTCATCTTCGTCAGGATCAAGGAATTCTTTCCTGGCATCACCGACAGGTTCTGGTAACCAAACTTGCTTCTGTGGACTATACGATATAATTGCTTCATTTACTCTCAACGATATTAAAATTCCAGCATCAAGCATATATCGCAATAGTACTATTGGAACCCAACATTTTTCTGAAAAATGTCTTCCAAACCAAACATAAGTAATAGCATGGAGATTTTCTGCGAACTCGAATGATTCTATATAGGCAAATCCGGTTAAGTCAAAATCTGGTAAGGGTCCATTTATCGCTACTCTGGTCATCTCATGTGATGGATGTCCAAATCTCTTAAAGTATTTAGAACATTCTCCATATCCAAGAAAACTCCCAGGATAACATGCTACCATATCAACTGAGATAACGTCACTATAGTCGTATTTGGTATTCCATAATCCACCGTGTCCATATTCTATACAACTTTTCTGGACATCTTCAAGAAATTCCGATCGTGTCGGTTTCCATGAATTTTTCTCCTGAGCGAAATGGGCAGCAACCGATGGTACGGTAAAACAATTATTTAATAATTCTCCAACCTTGATATCGTCAAAAGTATATTTCAGCGCAAGATTTCTCATTTCTTCATGAAGAGATTCTGTACGATAAATATCACCATTAGGCCGTACAAATTGATCGTAATCATGTTCTGAACTTTGAAATAACCAAACAGACACAGGGTCACTTTTACTGATATTTCTAATAAAATCAAATATATGACCACCATAAAATTTAACCGTTCTGTCTCGTGGAAATATTGTTACAGCATTAGTCCATGCATGTGCGTTATGATCAACGATATCTATCGAAGCTCCTCTTGATTCATATTTTGATTTATACAAAATCTCTCCTGTTAACGTCCTCACTGTTATTGGAAATTTCAATAGTTTTCCCAGCTCAGCAACATCTTTAATAGATGCTCCAGTATCTTTAACTGTTTCTGCCCATGTATTTATTTTTTTACATCGTAAATCTGTCAAGCCATTACCACGTATCGGGTTTGTGAAATGTTCTGTAACTCGTTCAGCTACACAGTTTATTCTCGACACTCTCATCTGTTTGAGATCCTTAACGTCAGGTTTATCATTCAGCGGATATATTGCATAGACAACAGCAGTCACAGGATACACTCGTTCATAATACGGCTTATCAATACCAGTCAGTATTCCAGGTTTGGATTTATTATTTAACAGAACAATATTATTTCCCGACTGTACATGTACTGGATCACGCTTATCACGAATAATCCAAATATCGTCATCTGTACTTACAATAAATTTTATTAAAATAAAATATTTTTGATTATCAAGGTGGTTAATAATTACTTTTCCTCGTTTGTCATTCATCATATTAACAGTATTTCCGATCCTGAATGTTGACCACACATGAGCAGCACCATCGTCACGAAATTCTTTTTTGGCTTCACGGATACTTTTAGTTATATCCGCATTCGTGAAAGCTAGATCTTGCATCGAAACACTAAATTTATATTCTGGTAGTCTGTCAAGATCAAATCTAGGTCCCGCCGAGACGGTGGAAGGTTCAACTTCGGATAATTCCTCCATTATTATAATTAAGACAAATATTTAAATTGAATTTTTAGTATATATATATATAATGATTCAAACAAGGAATAAGTGCGTTTGGCTTAAACTTGGACATATCTCTCATTGTGATAAACCATGTGTAAACGAATACTGCGGAAATCACATGCAGAGTATCAAACATGAAAGTACAGGACCAAAACCATGTATTCAGTGTGGTATTGGAGTCAGAGGAAAAACTCAGTTATGTGTAAAATGCGGCGGTAAAAAATATAGAGAACTGAAACGTTATTATGACAAAAAAAATAATATCTTGACATTGTCAGGTAAACCCCCTATAAAAACCGCAATGGATTATCTGGCCAGATTTCAAAATAATGATTTAGACAAATACTATTATTATATAAATGGAGCAAAACGAATTTGTAGCACATCCGATCATCAAAAATTATGAAGCGTCTCGTGATGGCGTGATCAGGAACTGCCGATCAAAAAAAAAAATAGTCGGTAGTCTTGATAAATTTGGTTATTTTAGATTCAGTGTTGGTAGAAATAAAAATTATTTCTCACATAGGTTCATCTTTGAATGCTATTTTGGATTGATTAAAAACGGACTTGTAGTTGACCACTTTGATGGGAATCCCCAGAATAATCATTTATCTAACCTGCAAGTTACAACACAGAGTCAGAATTCTAAACGTGGAAATACAGGAGCGTGTAAAGTATTCAAAAAGAGAGCTATTAAATCCATAAATGCAGAAACAGACCAAGAAATAACTTTCCCATCAATAAACGCAGCAGGTAGATATTTTGGCATACATCCACGATCGGTACAATTTGTCGCAAATAAAACATACCAATCTGCATATTCAATAAAATACAACCAGCAGATAATATTTGAATACGTCAAATAACTCTTCAAAACAATAAATTTTTACTGTTTCGACTGTCAATTTTGCCAAGGCTTTTGTTTAGCAATCACCACAGTTATAGGTCCACCTTCACTGTCGCTGCTCTCAGTGTCACTTTTGACAGAATCAGATAACATAATCTTTCTCAATTGCATTATACGATTGTCCATAATTTTTTTTCTTTCGTATTCACGAGATAGTTCGGATCTGATATTTTCGATTGAACGTGCAAGAGGTGCAAATAGCTTTACCTGTGTGTCGTTTACCATTGCCAAGGATTCTAACATAGACTGATAAATCGATTTCACGAATCTGTAATTGGAAGGTAATGTGTATTTATTTTCAAATTTTCGTTGCTGTAATAATTCAAAATCACACATAATTTTCTGAGGATCAAGATTATCAGATATCTTTATTCCGTCATGTTTTAGTTTTTCAATAGCAGAAATAATATCATTAATGTTTTCTTGGTTCATTATATATATATTTATTTCTTTAAAATAAAAAATATTTAGTCCCCCATGTGGGACTGTTTTTGTGGATATATATTGTATGGTTATGAAATATATACAAATGGTTTATGATTTTGATTTGATTATGGACGGCACAACATATATTGTATGGTTATGAAATATATACAAATGGTGATGACGGGGGAATCTTGTCTACGTCCAACAGATTTTGTACACTCTCCCCCCATACAAAACCCCGGGGAGTGTAAAAGGTACACCCACCACAAGGGTGTATGGTAGGAGAGTGTATTTTGTCTGTTGTGGATTTCGAGGAAATTCTCCGGGTTCCCCCAATTAATAGCATCAGTCGCCAAATGCAAGATAATATATCTTTAGCATTTTTGGAGACTCGAACACGCGAGAGTCTGCAGAACTTCGATCTACGTCCAATCGCCTTACCACTTCGGCCATCGCTCTCTTATCAATAATACAGTTAAATTTAAGTATATAAAATATTTGCGCTGTCTCACAGGACTTGTATTACTAATAAAATGTAGAACTATAGCGTGAATTTACTTCAATTTTTCAAAATTAATAAAATAATCGCACATTACATTTTCTGTATGAGTTATCGTTCGTTAAGATCAAAATACATGTGTTAGAGCTAAAAATAACTCTACGTACTTGGTATATAAAACCGACGTGAATTTAAGGTTATCAGAGTCAAAATATGCATCAATATCCCTCTGTTACAAATTACTGCTTCACTAACAGCGAATTGCTTACAGAGAACAGATAGATCACTAAATAATTAATTTAAAACGATATATATTTTGTCTGTATAGAGACTGAAATAACTCGATTATAAATAACATGTATTACAAGGGAGATAATCGTTTAATTTGCTCTACAGAGACAGAGCAGAGTTATCGCGCTTAATTATATAATCAATTACCATGAGAAAATCAGTGAAAAAAATAATTTTTATCTGCGTTTTGAGAGAAAATGTATAATAAATGTGTAGATAGAGACCTGCCAAGGATTCTACAAGCAATGATGTTACAGTCACAAATCAGAATATATTGTGATGATTAAAATATTTAGTGGGTTTTTTTTATTCGCTGATTTTGTTCAAAAATCTCGTTTTTTGTTGGTTTTTTGCTCGAAAATCTCGTTTTTTGTAAGAAAAGTACCCAAAAATCAACGAAAATTTACTAGATTTTTAGAAACTCTGAGGGCAATAACCCCAGGGTTTCTCTAAATGATTTTCGTGTTTTTTGATATTTTCTTCCCAAACATGTATAATTTTGATCATTTTTTGTTCGTTTTTTGATGATTATTTGTTGTTTTTTGCTCGAAATTTGTTATTTTTTCGTAAAAATGTCAAAAAACACGAAAATCATTTAGAGAAACCCTGGGGGTTTGACTCGTACGAGATTAGAAATTTGACTAAAAAAACAAGCAAAAAACAAGCAAAAATGACTAAAAAGCAAGCAAAAATAACATAAAAATAAGCAAAAATAACATAAAACAAGTAAATTTTCTCAGATCTATAATATTTTCTGAATAATGCGCCGATTGCAAAAGAATTTATTCGCTAAACGAACAATATGTAAAAATACTTATTATCAAAAACAATGTTGGTGCACTATCACATGTACTGTTGGGTTCCATTAGTATAAGTACGACAACTGCAATATTTACTCTACGAGCGTATATACAAATTAATATTAAGAGATTCTCCTCGTAGATCCAAAATGTATCCTGTCTGGTCAGTAAGTTTCAAATTTATTCTCGACAATAACGGATTATTTACACGTAGATAAACGGGGTTAATTGGTTCAGATACAATTAACCACCCGGGAGGCACTTGAGGTGAGAATGTATATAATATATAACCTTGCTGGGCCTGGCTAGATTTCTCAAGGTCTACTTGATAGCTGCCATCAATTACATCACATACTAGATTGACTGCGATCGTTGATGTTATATTAACAACACCAGGCGAGATATGACGGCCTCCACCGTATGGATCGTTGTTATGTTTAAGAATAACCGGTGGTGAGGCTAATTTTCTCCATGAATCACATATTATTTTAAAGTGTTCATCAATAAGATCATTAACTGATTTCTTTAGCTCTTCAGAGTTAAATCCGAGAATTATAAATGTTGATAGTTGTTCTTGCGTAATTCTGAAATGTTTAAGAAATACTGTTGTAAATAAACGATTGAATGCAACACTCTGTTCTGGATCGTCTTCATTAACTATGTATTTTATAATATATGTAGTTTCAGGGTTTACTAATCTTTTTTCTCTGTTAACAAAACCATTATTCATAAACTCTAGGTCTGAAGCAACTTGATTCAAATGTTGTATTGAGGCAATTATTTGATTTTTTTAAATCATCGCTGTAAGAAACATTAATGCTTGAAAATAAATTTTGTAGATTATTAAATACACGTTCATGTTCAGATTTAATTGTATTAGCATATGAATTTATTAAATCAATATCAAGTGTTGTTATTCTACCTTTTTTACGATCAATTTGTTTTAAAAAATAGTCTTCTACTCTATCTATATGATGTATAACTCTTTTATCACCAAAATATCGTTGCCATGGATAAGCCTCTTTTACTTTTCGATATTCTGGAAGGTTTATAAATATTTTTTTATCCGTGACGAAATCAGATCGTTGTGGTTCTGGTGGTCCTTGATAAGCCGGTGGAATATCAGGCCATCCTAATACTGATCTGATGGAACTTTGATAAATGTCTACGAGATAATCAGGGGAATTTATTTCAATCACCGCTGATAATGTTGGTTCGTAAACAGTAATTGCTATTTTGGATTCTTTTCCTGTAATAGATTTAATTCTGCATTGGAATTCATTGTTGATCTGTTCTATTTGATAACTACCAATTGGAATACTAACTACTTGCCAATCAGGAGTTCTATCAGGTTTATTCTTATTTGCGAATAATAATGAATTATTTGGCTGTAGTCCACCAAATGGTTTTGATCTAATATTAGGCCAGCTATAATAAACCCGTAACTGTGCTAATGCTATTTCCTTTGCAGGAATTGCGGTTGGAAAGTTAACGCTAAATTCAGGATTGGTCGAATTTAAAGAAATCAGTGTAGTTTTTGACGGAGTCGTATTAGTTACGATCTGCTGAAGTAATTCCCTGTCTGTCATTATTATTATCGTTATTATTTAATTCGTTAAAATCATTAGCGATCACCTTAAACGCATCATCATAGGTTTTCATCATCATAGCAAATTCAGTATCGGATATTTCACCATCACTAACGCATGAAGAAATACACAAAGATAGTTTAGAACATGCCTCTGTCACTGTATGTAATTTAATCATATAATCGTGCAATTTAGCATTTGTACAGGTATCTATCTTTTTAGCTATAATACCGAGAACACCAGCAATAGTCGTTGATGCTGAAACAATGATGGTTATAACAGCAGGTGCTGTCATCGTCAATGTTGATAATAATCCTGTTCCAGCAATAACAGCAGAAACCGAGTAAACAACTACATCGATGACAACTATACGCCTTTTGTATTTTTTTATTTTTATGTTATAATAATCAATAAAATCCTTTAGTTTAGTCAGACGTTCATATACTTGATTGTATCTGTAACGTTGAACGTCGATGTAGGACTGAGGTCTTTGGTTTTTATCCATTATTGTTATATTAAGTGACTAATTGTGGTGTTTCAGCTACAAATTCCAAACACCACCAGTAAGACGTTGCGGTTATTGTTTGATCATCTGCTTCCAGTAAAAATATTTCTTCAGCATCTTTATTTAACACTATAGATACAACTCCAGAGAAAGCATCAGTTGAATGACGCCACGGAAATGTTGTAGTATAAATTTTAAACTTTGCAGAGCTAAAGATAGACAGTCTATACACACCAGTAACCTTCGCGGTATATTTAATAGTGTTATTTTGCTGTGACCATGTTGTTAATCCTGATGCTACTGTGTACACGATATTGACGATCTGATTGTGAGGAATTTTAATCAGATTAGTTTTTTGAACAATATTAGGTATTCCACTAACAATATCATTGAGTTTCATGTTAACGTCGGCTAGTTTAATGTCAACGATTGGTGGATCACCAAAAATTCATGTACAGATTTGTTTATGTTTCTACGAAAATTTAAAAACGTTTGTACATGTCTAGTAAAAGTACCATTGAGTGTGGTCATTTCGTCATTGATTGTTTTTAGCGAAGTTGTCGTAGGAATGTTGCTATCGTCTACATATTTCTTCGTCGCAGCATCAAAATCAGATTCTGGTGTTCTAAGATTATTAATACCATTATTATTCATGTTGAGAAATGTACGCATTATACCACCGTTGACTAACACGTACTTAGATTCTTGATCATCGACATATTTATTTTGTTGCGGCGTCTGTATCTACGGTTGGATTTCCAAGGTCTATAATTTTATTTCGATTCATGATAATGTAACCCCTGAATGAATCACCAGCTCGCTTGATAAAATCGTTAACTGACTTACCAGAATCTTGTATTTTACCTTGATCGGAGAAAATAACGATATTATCAACAACTGCGGTAGGAATTCGTATGGGTACATCTGGCAGTTGTATGTTACTCGTTTTTAATCGTCCTTGTTTATCCTGAAAAACAACGACTTCATTTTGATCCACACTTGTAATATTTAATAAATCATCGATTTCATTTCTGAGTTGATCAATAGTTGCATATTTAGATAAATCACCTTGTTGCTGAGCTTCACCACGAGTAGATCTTCCGTAAATATCTACCATTATATTTATCAATGTCTGTTTAAATGTGACAATGTGGTATATTCATGCACGACTTTATGAGGTGGTTTTGTTGATTTTGATATAGCATCAAGTACATTAAGTACTTCACGACCACATATTGGTGGATCAGTTAATGTTTGTGTTGGTAACGTTGAATACCAAATTGGAGCAATATTATTGCTGACATAATGAAGAAATTCCTTAAATGGCCCTAATCCATATGAATCGAAATAAATAATTCCACGTGGATCAATTGCATATCCAACCCAATGCGTGCATGGTCCAGAGTTTTTGTCGAGATTAATAATACCAGTTTCAGAACTGCTAGCAGTTCTAGGTAATTGATCGCGCATAAAAACACCTCTGAAGTTTTTTATTTTTAGTTTTTTAGCAGCGTCGAGTAAATCAAAATTGGACATAGGCGATATCAGTAAACTGTCCCGGGAAGTCTTAGACCTTTCCGTAAGAATACGGGGTCCCTGGTAATCTTAGACCTCTTCCCTTTTTTTTTGGATGTTCTTCTTATTCCCTGTCCGGTTGCTTTCTTTAATGCCATTCCAGCAGCGGTTCCAACAGCGCCTAATGCAGCTGCTTTTGCAACAACTGGGACTGCAGCGGCTATTAATGCTGGTATAGCTGCGAGAAGTGGAAATATACCACCCGTCTTAACGATGTCTTTGATAGCTCCCGCAGAAAGATTAAGTTTTATACCTTTATTTGATTTTTTGGCTTCATTGAAGTTTCTGAATTGACGCTCGGTCAACGATAATTTATTTGAACCGCTCATCTGTTCTTTTTTTTAGCGATATTTTTATTCCACAGTTATTTTTTGATGCTGATTGTAGCCTTTTAATCAGACCAGGAGTCAGGGTAACACTAGCGTGATGATATGACATTATAATTATTATGGATGATCTAATTACGTGTTACATATTTTCTACTGGGCTCATCAACGACTCTCATTCGTCCACCAGCACCTTCAAGTAACATCGATTTATCGCTGAGTATAACGGCTATTGCTCTGTAATTGGCAATAGCTCCTATTGTCACACGAGCTCGAAAGTGTATATCAACTACTGATTGTCTGGTTAAATCTAAATGTTCGAGTGAAAAGTAATAAATCGGATATAAGGTTGTAAAATCCAATTGTGATATTTGTAAACCAGTATCAATGTTCTGATCACGCCCCATAAACGACATAAGACGATGATATGCACGTGCTACATGATTTTGATCGAAATTCAGTAATATATCTTCGGATGGTTCATGATGTCCATTTATTCTTAATGAAACTTCAGAAACACCAAGTTTGTCAAATATCATTATACTACGTATTTGATTGTCTACTCGTGCAGCATCTTGTAATGCGATAAATATGTGTCTTGGTGCAGAAACACCTTGCTGAGAAGCTATTTGCCATGTAAATAAACCATCAATATTACTTTGGGTAGCATCTGTGGTCACTGTCAACCATGACAACATTGATTTACCGCCTTGACTCATAAAAGATAGCAACCGGTCTTCTTCATATATTGATGGTGTCATCACCGGCATCCATAATGAAAGCTTAGTAAGAATTACTTTACCAGCATCACCAATGGATCGCCATATTGCATCATCGTCAGTGCCTTTTCGTACAAGTACAACTGTATGTTTAGCTCCAAAAATAACCTTTCTGACATTTCTGCAAAATCCAAATATGTGTGAAAGTGAAATTGAACATGAAAACGCTCTTCTGTCACCTTTTAACATTGCTCGACGTGCTGTAAATCCTAAGTTGAATTCTGGATTAACACTGTGCAAAAATGGAAATGCAGCACCAGGCCGGGGTACCATTCCAGCTGGTTGTGGATCGGATGCAGTATCCCGTGGCGTTTGTATTAAATTATACTGTCTGTTATCAGGGTGGTCAGAAGTATCCTTTGCAAACATCATTGATGGACCAGCAGATCTTGAATAATCGTCGCTGTATCTCGCAAGACCAAGTATTGTTGTAGCAACGTCAACGTCTTTCTGAATTGATTCAATATTTTTTCCGTCAATCATGTACGTAGCGCTATCAAATAACGCCATAATACCATTATTAACAAAACCAACCCTAACTTCAGCTCCATATGCTACTGGTGCTGCAGGAACAGCGTTATTTAAAATTTCACCTTCTACTTCAATAAATGCCTCAGCGGGTAAGAAATACCTACTTGTATCTGAACCTGAAGCTCAATCCTTCCACGCTGATCTGGAACTCGTGCGTCGTAAGAATAATATTGATAATCACGCACAGACTCATCCTTGAGTACTGGTGCATCCATGTCGAACGCTGGATCAGATATACGTTTGAACATCTTTATTATAATTATTATCGTCTAAAACGAAGACCACTTCGAGAAGTGAGACCACTTCCTGCTATCAGACTAGCGGTTATATATTTTTCTTTTTCTGACATTGGTACATCAGCCAACTCTGCTAGTTTTTGATTAGCAGCTTGATTTATTATTTTACTAATATTTGCAGGCATTACTTCAGTGCTAGGTAATTTTACAGGTTGAGGTTTTCGTCGTATTAATCGTGCTAGTCTATCTTTAATTGCTGAGAATGCTTTACTAGCAACATCACCAACAACACCAATACCTTTTTCACGAACAACATCAATAGCTTTCATTCCCAGTTGCTTTGCAATCGGTATTGCTTTTGCGGCTATCCTTCTAAACGGACCCTGAACAATATCGCCTAGTCCATCTCCGTAGGTTGTTTTGTATACTGGCAATCGAGAATTTATTACCCTGATCATGGTTGGTCCACGTTGAGTACTATGTACGATGATTTTATTATAATAACTGTATTTAATTATATACTCAATCCAGTGACTTAGTCACTATGGTAGTCATCGGCGATTTCATTAATGAGGGACCGATATACATTAATATCCATAATTCCACCTGTAAATAATCGTTGACAAATATCAGCTGCTTCATTAATGATTTCTGGGGAATTATTACCAGCTCGTTTTCCTCCAATGAGGATTTCTAGTCGATCAACATCAGCAAGAACGTTATTGGGACAAGTAATAAGGCCACTTCCTAAACCACTTCCAGTTGCGCCAGGATATCATAATATTCTTCTTCCTCACCAGTTTCTTCTTTTGGTTTCGGTGATGTTTTTTTCCTCACGAATTTGTGATAATAATCACGAAGTGATTCTTTTCAAATTATTTGTTCTTTTTTTTTGTTTTTTTTTTTTTTTTCTTGTTTTTTTTCGTATTTGTTGTTGCATTGTTGTTGTTGTTGTTCTGGCGGTAATTGTATAAACGAAATATAACTATCTACTGCATGAATATATTTCATATATTTTGGATCATCATTTCTGGCCTGATCAACTTTGTAATGTGTACGAAATATCCATTTGTACCAGGTTTCACGACTTACATTTTTATCAGCATATTCAGGTTTTAAAAACTGTCCTCGATCATTATAGCTTTTCACAGCAATCTCAGCTAATTCTCTTACATTTTTAGCCCCTGTAATACTAATAATAGCATCTTCGGTAAATTTGTCACTTATATCAGTTCTTTCTCTTGTTTGTTCTTCTTCTAGTTTTTCTGGTTCTTGTGTACGATCCTTTATATCACCTATTTCACCACGAACTTGTTCAATACCTTCAAGTATTTCTCGCATTGGTTGAGCAGCAGCTATTTCACCTGGAAGCTTCAGTAAAATCTTTTTCGTTTTCTTAGTTCGCTCTGCTATTTTTCCAGTTGCTTCAGCGGTTTTCTCTAACGTAGGAAGAAGACTTTTAGTTGTTTCTGTAATAGGTTTAAATAATTGTTTTGTATCCTCTGCAAATTCAACTTGAGATTCCTGACGTGATTGTAGTTGTTGCTTGACTAAATCACGGACGGGTAAATATTTTTTGATTGCCTGTAGTCGCTCTCGAGCTAATCTAGCTGAATGTGGTTCTCCAATATTCATTTATTAATAATATTTATTTCAGAAGTGGGTATAAGGCCTCAGGTCACAATTAATAGTTCCGGTTCAGTACCCTAGTTCCGGTTCAGTACCCACGAATGTAGTCCCAGTCTATTTTTAGATCATTTTTTTCCTGCCTCCGGTTGGTGGTGATACAAGAGTTAGATTTAGGCATTCTTGGTAACGATTTAAAGGCAATTGTTTATTCTTTCGAATATGAGCTTATGGTGAGGTTGTCTGTGTGTATTTCGGCGACAGTGCACAGTGAGTAATAAGGCCTTGGTGATGATCCGGAAGTGAAATCTGTGTTCCATTGCATGGTGTTTTGTTTACAATTCAGCCTCTCAAAAAAATGCAGGTCAACCCTTGACAAGAACTTCACCGTAAAGTCATCTTTGAAGATATTTTAAATTAACATATGATTTGTATTGATTGTCACACAGTGGAAAGCTCAGTACTGAGAAACAAATGTAGAGAATATATAGTAAAATTAATTATGTTCTATGGCCATAAGTACCAAATCTCTTTATGAAATGAATCAAGTCTCACCATCATTCAAGCTCGACCAGTGTCAGGTGCAGCAAACGGTGAAAACCAACAATATTCCTGTCTGACCTGAGGTGACATGTCTATCGGGTCTGTACAAGCCATGGTAGCTGAGTGGTTGGCATCACGATCACCTCCACCCCACCCCCACCCCGATTTCAAACAAGTAGGAGGGTTTAACGGTGCGCAAGCACACTACTGGCTAAATAGTGTTAATTAAAAGTAAAGCTCTAAACATGTTAATATAAAGAATTGCAACATTTAACTCTAGGAAGATGAAGCCATCCAACCCAACCCCCGCCCAAAAAAATCAAATAAAACAAACATAAAGTAACAAACGATAAGCGTTAAACGGTACCGATGTTAAAATTCTGTCAAAGGGATATACAATAAAAGATAACGTAAAACGTGCCAATCGATCAAAAACTTAACCTGGCGATTGAATAATTCGAAGTCTGTCCAACAATCGTCGCCTTCTAGGCTCGTCTCCGATGGATGTGAATGTAATGTATTTTCGAGGTTGTATAAAGGATAGTAGGAACGTTATTCTTTACATATCACTTGCAGAAGTGCCTTATTTAAAACATCAAATAAAAATGTTTCTAAAATAAATTTCAAGAGAAACATTTAAGGTGAAGACTAACGTAAGATCTAAGACGGATCTGGCACAGAAAATATCAAGCTGGTACTCATTTCTGGTACACGTAATTATTATATACGTCTGTATTTCTCGAATCTGGCACGCAAACCACTAAGACACCGCAGCTCACTTCCTCATTAGTACGTTTAGTTCTTACTAATAAACCAATACAAGATCTTTATCATATGAGCTTATTTACCAAGTTTTATCAAAATCGGATCAGAAATGTGGCCTCTATAAAGCTGTTACAAACTCAACTAATCAGATGCAAGATCGACTCAAAATGCACGGCTGCTGCTCTTCATCGAACTCATCTACGATTTTGACGATATTATACCATGTTGTTGATTTTACTCGTTTTAAAAGGGCACTGAGCCTGGTCCTAACAAGATGGTACCCTGCACCCCTTTTGGTGTTTTCTATCCTACTTGGGGTGTGCCCAGTCTGAATATCCAGAGATTTGATATATTACATATGGCAGCATTCAACATGTGCAGGTTGAGCATAATCTTGGCATCATTTACTCCTATTTTTCACCGCAAATATGGCCTGCAGAGAGTGATATCATGATCAGCCAATCATGAACCAAATCATTTCATTAATACATGTAGATCTTGTTCAGTAACAAACTTGCCCAACACCCTAATGACACAAATTTACATAATCAAGTTTCATCAAAATCTGATCAGAAATATGGTCTCTGGAGTGTCAACAAGCTCTGCCAATCTCTTACAATATCAGAAACAGGACTTATTCAGTGGTGCCAGCCTCAGCTCAATAGATACAAAAAATCACCTCATCAATATCTATAGATGCCACTCGTCATTAAATTTGTTCAGAAATGAAGCCTATACAAACTCAACAAGCTTGACAAACCCAGTCCATCACATTCAACATCTCATTAATACATGTAATCTTGCTTATAATCAAACATAGACGAGAAATTTAATAAAAATCTTGACAATGATATAGCATCTGGACTACTATAGTAACAAGCTCATTGTCATGCATCGTTGTATCCCATAATAGAAATCACCTAATATCTTGATGATATTAAACTATATCGGCACAGACAACTAATTAAATTCTCATACACAGTAAAATTACTACAAGTGTATACATGCACATTTGTGGCAAGATCATCAAAACACGCTTATCTCCTAAGCTTTATCAAGCCAAGAGCACACTTTTAAAATGCAGAAAACTACATGCTGCATAGCATGTTTTCTTTTTAAAAGAAACATTCCCTTGTCAGTGCCTGCCTTCAAAATCCAGCTTAGTTAAATCTCCCCTTTTACTTCTGGTATTACCTATGCAAACAGCAATAAAATGAAAGTGGTTTTAGTCCCAAGATACTAGTGTGTACAACTTACCCATACATAGGATCTTTACGAAAAAACTGCATTAACCTTTTTCCAGTCAATCAGTGACCTTCTTCCTCAAAAAGGCTATTTAACATGCCACCACATGTAGTTCATAAAATAATTAGCTGTCTGATCATGCATCAAGTGTGATCAACTTCTGTTCAAATATAAAACCTAAAGAAAGTTTACAAGCAAGTGTCGATGGACACATGATGCACTACGGAAAACGCATGCAGGACCATACTCTCAGTCATGTCATCTAAAAACACAAGGCAGAAAATGAAAAAAAAAACCACAACACAAAATGATCTGTTTTCAAATAAATGTTTAATGACATCTCTCTGGGCTATGATGGCTTGCAATATTATCTCATAAGTATGCTACACTGAGCAAACTGTCATAATGACTTTACTCTAAGTACATTATCAAATAAATGAATTTCGTCCCCAAATGATACATCTGAACATGATAATGAATAAATAACAAAAAAATCAAAAGGCACTAAATTTGTGACACTAAAAATTTGGTTGCATGCAACACAATCAAATTTAGGATGACAATATTACCATTGGAATAAATCTATGGTGCAAAGAGCAAACTAATGTCATGGTGGCAAAAAATCGATGTCAATCACAAAAGACAAATAACTGATTCTCCTAACTGCCATACACAAATAGTAATTCATTCATTTAAAATTTCAGTGGACCACTAAACCTAAAATAAAGATTCCTGTGAATAATTATATATTCACCCCTGGAGTAACAGGCTTGTCTTAGATGCAGTGTAGTTCAGAAATTATAAGAAGTTGTAACCATCATTAGAAAAAGTTTGTTTGCATTAAGAATGCCTTCCTAAAAGAAGCTGCTGTAATCCACTAGCAATCCCAAATACTCCCTTATCACCCGTGGCTATCAGTGAAAAGATTTTCTCAAGAAAATGCATAAACCGGCTTAATCAATCACTTAAGTGTGAGCAACATTTTCATGTATTGTTGACATGACATTGACCTTCATGCTGCTTGAATAATCCAATCAAAGTTTGTCCTCCAAACACAGTCACTTATTGACTAAAAATAAGACACTTTCAGTGATGTGTAGGATATTGTTACGCTGTGCTGCCGATGATATATTTACATTATGCTTAGTCATGAAAAATAAGGAAATCTTGTTGAAGGCAGCCACAGGTGAATAATGAGTGTGGCTGATTGCTGCAATTATAGCCAAGTAGTAAACACAGCTTATCAGGGTACTGGCAATCTGATTGCAAAATGAAGTCATGTCAGAAAAATGGCCAGTAAAATTGGCACTTTAGTGATCCTTGTTAAAACTCAGTAGAACAATTCAGACTTTGTACTATTATTCTCCTTTTAAGCAAGGATATAGCTGATTGTTTGCTTTCTTTAAAAATGAAACATGAATAAGCAACATTTAAACAACAAATTACAAGCTATGATCACTACTTGATACTTTCTGCATTTGCAGAGCCTCATGTTTACTTTATCCATGGATATATCTAAGATTTGCTTCAAGTAACATTTATCTATGGATATAACTTGTGGTTGGCTCTCTCTTGGTGAAACATAAATGTAGCAATTATGTGTGGATCTCTGCTTGGTTTGTACAGCTGCATAAAGTATTTTTCTCCAACAGTTTTCAAAAAGTATTTTTTATTGTGGAAATTCAATTTTTTTCCATATGCTACTTTGTTTATCATTTGAAAAACGTTAGAAAAATTCATAACAAATTAGCATGCCACAAAAGCAAAGGAACTCTACTCCATCTGTTTGTTGTTTTGGGGTTTAATGCCATTTCTCAACACAAGATAGGCCATATATGGCAGCCAGTATAACTGGCGGAGGAAGAACCCTCGATAACCATGGCAAGAACCATCAACCCATGGGAAGCTACTTGCAATTTTCTGACATACCCACACTGGCCAAAACTGAGACTGGAATCCATGCTGAGGTGAGATGGATGTGATCCATCAAGGCAAACACTTTAGACCAATCAGGGCCCCCAATCTGGTAAATAGCCATGCCATGTATATGTACTATTTAATCCAGCCAATTTTATCCCTCTTCATTTATTCATTACTTTTCAAAGATACATGAATAAAAATTCAGAATTTAAAAACTGATATAGTGATATATTTTATTTACATTTTAGCATTTTATATTCTCTCAGATAATTTTGAAGGGGTTCTTGGACAAATTTAAAGAGTCATCAGCAAATTCAAGAATTTTTCATGAACCCCAACTTTTTAAGAACTCAAGTTGATTCAGTGCAACCCTTCAAAATCTAGCATTATCAAAGTTGTTTGAACCATAGTTCATAATGCTGTTGTCTATGTCCAAGTTAATTTGCAAGTTACACAAGACCATATAAGTTGACAATAAAAGACATCTGTGATATTTTAACAACATCCATCCCACCAGCCAGTAATGAACATACTTTGTACAGAATCCAGTACCAAACCCATGTTTTGTATAAGAAACAGAATAGCTCTATCCAACAGTTTCAGTAAACATGATTCTATTTCATCATTGAGGTGGAAAATATAGCAGAAAATATAAAGTCTGGCTGGATTTTGTGGGTTTAATACCATTTTCAAGACATGATATACTGTACATAGCAGCCAATATACAAGGTGGAGGAAAAGTACAGGAAAACACCAGGAATAACCACCGACTCATTGGAAGCTATTATCAAGCATCTTGGACCACATGGCCAATAAGGGCCCCAGAAAATATCAGTAGGCACACAAAACATCATCTCAGGTTCGTACATCAATGTGTCTGTTAGCAAACTTCACAATCAATGTGCATAATTGATGGCTTTTACACCCCACATACTTTTGTTCTGGGACTTTACAATGAGGTTTTAAGGATTTCACAAAATTCTGAAAGAGTATTTTTTCTTATGGAGACTGAACCTTCTCCATATATTACTTTGTTCATCAGAACATAAATAGGTACAATAGCAGAAGAAAAAAAACATGTAATTAGTGCATCACTATTATCAAAGGAACACTCCTCTATCTGTCAAACTACCAGTTTCGATTATTACATGATCCATCAATGCTGCATTCCCTCATAAAAATTCAACAGGTTTTGGGCAAAAGTCAAAGAATTTCTCAACAAATTCAGAGTTTTCAAGGATTACTTTAAAAAAATAAATTCAAGGAGTTATCAAGAGTTTTCAAGCTTGTAAAATCCATGTAGTCAGCAAAATTCAAACACTGTAGATTACGGCTGAAAGATCATCTAATTCTAGATCAGGCCCCTCTCATATTGTGAGCTGCCTGAGAGGCCCGTCCAAAACAAGTTATCAAATTTGTCATAGAAATCTTGAATCTGACAACAAAATTCAGCATTTTCATTTCAAAGTTCTCCAAAGACACTAGCAAATTATTAATACTCAACCCCCTGCTTGATGCTCCTGTTGTAGGTCCCTCTACCTTATTTAGATCGTCTACCTAACTGTATCAAAAGCACAGGTCCCTACACCATATTTAGACTGTTGGCCTAATTGCATCAAAAGCTAGAAAATTTTGTGTACAAAGCAAAGCAGATGCTATTTTTGTTTCCACTGACTACCTTAAATTAGCGCTCACTTGTACTGCATGAATCATAATAAGCTTTCCCTTGATGATGCTGACTTGGTATTGCATCATGGTAAACTCTTCCCAACCACTGATGATCTGCTACATACACACGCCTTGTCTCCGCAGTGACTTATGTCCACTTATCAACAAGCACTGCTACATACACATGCCTTGTCTCCGCAGTGACTTATGTCCACTTATCAACAAGCACTGCTACATACACATGCCTTGTCTCACCAGTGACTTATGTCCACTTATCAACAAGCACTGTTACATACACATGCCTTGTCTCCACAGTGACTTGTAAGAAGCACTGTTACATACACATGCCTTGTCTCCACAGTGACTTATGTCCACTTATCAACAAGCACTGCTACATACACATGCCTTGTCTCCAGTGACTTATGTCCACTTATCAACAAGCACTGTTACATACACATGCCTTGTCTCTGCAGTGTCTTATGTCCACTTATCAACAAGCACTGTTACATACACATGCCTTGTCTCCGCAGTGACTTGTAACAAGCACTGCTACATACACATGCCTTGTCTCCACAGTGACTTATGTCCACTTATCAACAAGCACTGCTACATACACATGCCTCGTCTCCACAGTGACTTATGTCCACTTATCACCAAGCACTGTTACATACACATGCGTTGTCTCCACAGTGACTTATGTCCACTTATCAACAAGCACTGTTATATACACATGCCTTGTCTCCGCAGTGACTTATGTCCACTTATCAACAAGCACTGCTACATACACATGCCTTGTCTCGACAGTGACTTATAACAAGCACTGCTATAGCCATGGCAGATATATCCACTTGCTGGTTATGTGTTTTAGATCACAGTGATGGATAAATCTGCTCTCTATATTCATATTACAAATGATCTTATTCAAAGGACATTGAACCAATCAAAACAGAGTTAACATATAATGGTTCTTACTGTGAAAGATGTCATATACTATTCAGTTTTTCAGATAACAAAATGTATGATAATGATTAAGGAAGTGCTAGCAGTGACACTAAATTATGTTCTTTGTCCAGTTTATCAGAAATGGTAATAGAATGAGATGATGAAGATAATGAAGAATGGATAAGGCAACTACATGCTCCCCAAGACATCAAGGTCACTGAAAGCATTGGTCCTACTTTCATTTTGGATGAGAGGGAAAAGAAAGAAGATATAGACTTCTTGAAAATTTTAATTTTGTACTAAATGAGAGAATTGAGGATTAAACTAACAACTACGTGGTAAAATGTATGAAAGAGAAACCCGACAATGTTTCAAAGAAAAATGGCAGCATGAGGTGTCGATAACATGCAAGCAGTGTGATGTGTTCATCTTTGTGTAAAACAAGTGCAACTTCAGAACAAGTAGAATATAATGACCAATTAAACATTTGTAAATAACTATGTATAAAAATTTGACATATAACTTGGCAAAAAATAAGAAGTCAAATTTTAGTGTTACAGATAGTGTGTTCTGTGTTACATTCATGGATTTTCTTATCAACCTTGTTGATGTCAGCAGGATAAAGAATCACAGACACAGCTTTTACATATGCATGGTTTTAGCACATAAAATAAGTCAGTTACATAGAAACAACTATTAAAAAATGGCCCATATGCACAAATGATCAGTTAAAATGTTGTCATTTGGCTGCAGCAGCATCTCACTCTGGTAGTCAGCCCCAAAAATCAGCTACATTAATAACTGACCTCAGCCCCCAAACCAGCTACAGTAATGACCTCATCCCCAAAATCAGCTACAATAATAACTGACCTCAGCCCCCAAACCAGTTACAGTAATGACCTCATCCTCCAAACCAGCTACAGAAATGATCTCAGCAGTCAGGTAGAGTGGGTCACTGAAAAATTGTAGTTAAAAAGACAAATGTACAGAGAGATAACTACACTACGTAATTGTTTGACAATTTAACCTGTGCTAGTGGATTAGCAACTTATTAAAGCCCCAATATAATGCTTTTCACACTAAAGGCACCGAAATAATTACATTATGTTTTAATCCATTTATCTGAAAGAGTAGGTAGCCATTGATTATAAAGTGTTTTCTGTAGTTCCGAAACATCCACATTAAAATCACACATACTAATTACGAAACTATAAGCTACTGCTTTACTGAGTGATATAAAAACAAACCAAGCCCTCTCCAACTTCATTTCTTTTTTCAACTTTGAGGGAGAAATATGGAGAATGATGGTACACAGTGCAGTCTGTCCTTCCATCACAAGCTACAGAAACCATCCCCCTTATTCTTCATTGCAAAAAGCTGAATAACCCCCATCCAAAATCGTTTTTTTTTAAGATTCTATTTTTATTCAAATTAAAAAGAGGAACTTATAACAGATTTGATTCAAATAGCCATTACTAACAAATACACAAATGGGATAATAGTACAAATACAACAGCCAGCACCACCATTTTCTTACATAAAATGGACAATTACATACTGATCACTGCCAAGAATTATTAAAAAATCTCAAAAAGGGTGAGTAAATCAGCCTAAAGTGTAATGCCTGTGGGAGACCAGCCAAAGATGTAATGCCTGTGGGAGACCAGCCAAAGATGTAATGCCTATGGGAGACCAGCCTGAAGATGTAATGCCTGTGGGAGACCAGCCTGAAGATGTAATGCCTGTGGGAGACCAGCCAAAGATGTAATGCCTGTGGGAGACCAGCCAAAAGATGTAATGCCTGTGGGAGACCAGCCAAAGATGTAATGCCTATGGGAGACCAGCCTGAAGATGTAATGCCTGTGGGAGACCAGCAAAAAGATGTCGAGAGTGCAAACCTTTATAAATTACAATATAGGCTTGGGGAGAGAATGAATGAAAAACTGGCAATGGGAATCTAAACAAGTACATCGCTTTCAAAAAGAAAGGAACACAAATAAAAATTTCCAAAATGATAGGGGTGAAATAATTAATCAATATTAAATCAAGACTTTTTTCTATGTTGATAACCATATTCATAAGAAAGGTAAAAAGAATCAATATAAAACAATTACTCTATACAACCTGCTTTAATCTTCAGCAGTCTTGACTTTATTAGTCATATGCCTTTTCATTCTTTAAACTGAGAATTCATTTCAGACGGCGGTAGCAGGAACATGCACTTGTTTCTGTCAGTAAAAAAGAAAATCTACTGACAACACATACTCATCTTCTACATATTAACAAACATAAGATGGCTAACTCATGTAGTTTGAAATATGCCACCAAGTCCCAATCCTGCCAATTCCATGCTGATTTTATCAACATGTTCAGCCACTGATAACATAGCATAATGAAGACACTCTTGATTTGTTCCCCATGAATGATTTACGTACTTTTACAATCATTTAATAACTATATTACGCAAAATTTCACTGTTGCTTTGCATCAACTTTGAGGGCTATACTTCCAGTGTGTCATGCTGAGAAATATGTCTAATTTCAATTGGTGTTATTGTTTGTTCAAGTCTGGAGTAAAGAAATGGGTTCCAATCAGAATTGTGGCATATTCACTGCGTGACACACCAGAAGTACTGGCATCCAAACTAAGTCAATTCAGTTACAAAGCAACAGAGAAACTTTGTGCAAAAGTTGTAATTAAATGGTCTGTAAAGTGGGGAACAAGTCTGTAATGTCTTCTCTTAAGCTGATATATGTAACCTGCAACTGACCATACCAATGGCTTTAAAAAATTTGTCAGCACAGAATCAGCAAGGGGACAGATTCTAAACTACACAAATTATAGTCACCTTGTTAATTTGTAGAAGGTTTGTGGGTGTTATCAACAATTTGTTTTTCCATGTGTGTCGCCATGGCAGTTGTTCTGCAGATGCAAGACTTACAAAATGAAGGATCTGATTCTTAATCATCTCCGCTCCCCAACTCGAACTTCTTTTAGATATATTTCCTTTGCATGAGCATATTACATGATTTCTTCTTTTCTCAGATAGCACCCAATTGACTTTCAAATTTAAGTGAAGACATAAGTTAGTAATAAGACATTTTAAAAACATTATTGCAGTGCAAAACAAAGGGCGTGGTGACCAAGACAAGTACTGCACCTGATGAAATGGAGCAACCTGAAATGGCCTAAAAGGTTTAATAAAAGTCACCGACACCTAACAGGTAGTCTGTTTTGGAAGTACTTTTATATCTTGTCATGGATGAGAATGGCATATGCACAGACGACAAGTTTTTGTCTGTAATCTGCTTACTACAAATACAACCAATATGTCAGCACACACTTAAATGGCTCCACCTGACCAGTGACAGATATTCTAAAGATCAAGAGACCATCAAATTTGAGATGTGGATCGATAATGTATCATACCATAGTCCTTGCATCGTGAATTGCACTAATATGCAGTGCAGGTGTACCACTTCACCACTACTAAATAAATAAATTTTTCTTTATCATATTCCTTTTCATTTTTTTAAAGTATACCCACAACTAGAGATGTAGGGGGTGGGGGGGTCCCATACAGATATAAAAACCCTTAAACCTTTGATCTAACTGGAGTCACCTCAAAGGTCTACTAGTTAACCATAGCTGGAGATTGAAGAAGTGTCCACACAAAAAATTCGAGAATTTTGCAGCATTCAGAAAACAAACTAATCCAAGGCCTCCAAATTCTTATCCCTAATGATTGTGATGAATACACTGACTGTACATTGACCTGAAGGCACACAGAGATTGCAAGAGCAGAGGTTTAAGTCACAATTATTCAGAATTACATGCATGAGCATGCACCAATTTTGAAAATGTTAAAAATCTCATTAGCTACGAATGAGGGTTATGTCTCCTGAACAATATCACAAGAATAAGGAACCAACCATTTCATTTTGGGGAGGGAGCAAATGTGTCAAATTAACAGTAAAAATATATGGCCTAGTCAGTCATGTGAATTTTAAATCAGGGCAAGTAATTTTGTTTTAAAAAAGCCACTTTCCCTAGGTTTTTGTCCGGAAGAAAAAAATCTTCACTGCACTCTTTGAAAACCATTTTTCAAGTACAGCAGTGGAATCTAACTGTAATACTTGCTGAAGACAAGAGGAAATGTCTGACCTTCTGTTGTTTATTCATCCCTGCTCCCACTCCCAGATATACATGTACAAAAACATCGAAAGAGTCACAAAGAGATTTTTAAAATATGTAACATTTCTGGTACAAAATTCATTCAGCATTTTCCATATTTATCAAGTTTGTTTGTGTTATTTTGGTAATTTCTTTTCAAGGTTTCTACAAACAAAAAGTCATGAGCCATATGCATGCCACATTAACATGGGATAATTGGTTTCTGCAAACCATTTAATAGAGCTTGGTTTTTGGTGTTCTACAGTACAGCAAAATGAGTAGGCTATTTAGTGCCAAGACAACAGGAGTAAAGTGTCTTGTCTGAAGACACCATAGGGTATCCAACACAGACTGATCCAATAGTAGGATTTAAACCCGCACCCATTCAGTTGCAAGTCTGACAGTGAGTCAGTGTGGCATATGGCTCCATTAGGCACCTCTTACAACAAGCAGGAAATCACATGAGGCATATTCCACATCAGGAGCCTACAGGGGTTACTACATAATACAGAGTCCTAAACCTAAAGGGTATACCACAGTATAAAAAGTCCTAAACCTACAAGGGGGTACCACAGAGTCCTAAACCTAAAGGGTATACCACAGTATAAAAAGTCCTAAACCTACAAGGGTATACCACAGTATAAAAAGTCCTAAACCTACAAGGGGGTACCACAGAGTCCTAAACCTAAAGGGTATACCACAGTATAAAAAGTCCTAAGCCTACAAGGGTATACCACAGTATAAAAAGTCCTAAACCTAAAGGGTATACCACAGTATAAAAAGTCCTAAACCTAAAGGGTATACCACAGTATAAAAAGTCCTAAGCCTACAAGGGGGTACCACAGAGTCCTAAGCACACATGTAATTATTTGAATGGGTGATCTAGAAATTTGTAAGCAATCTTGTAACCAGCAATATCAATTACTAGTAGTACCTATCAGTTTCTGCAATATATTGTCAAAAGCAATACAATTTTGGATAGCTTCATTAAATGTATGATACAACCAGAATGTGATCTTCAGATCCACCTATACTAAAAAGACAGAAAAGAAACAAAAGATACCAATCCCAAGAAAAGAACATACAACTGGTCAGCACTATTAAGAATATCTCTCTGCACCCCGACTGATATTTTAATTCATTAAAGTATATGGAAAACCTGATTCATTAAGACACAAATAAATAATGCAAACAGTTCAACAAAGATTCAATGTTTCATCAAAACTGGAGCAAGCACCATAAATCATAATATTTCACCACAAGAATATTTAACCATTATCCAATGATTACAACAATATTTTATCATCATCCAATGATCATGATAATATTTTAACACCCTCAGGTGATCACAATATTTTACCATCATCCAATAATCACAATATTTTACCATCCTCAAGTGATCACAATACATTACCATCATTCAATCATGATAATGTTGTTAAACCATCAAGTGATTTTTACCTACATCTAATGACTATGATAATATTTTAATATCATCCAAAATCACAATAATATTTGACTATCTTCCAATAATCACCATACAACTTTTCATTATTATTTTTGGGGGACATGTAGTTTCCTAGTGAAATCATGTAAAATTTAGTGCTTGCTAAAATATTATGATTTACAGTAGTGAGGTATCATAATTCACTAATTCCAATCAATCAGCTGACTCAGCAAGTCTTTCCACTACATGTCTGCACATTTCCACATGTTCTTCAAAAGCTTTTTCCAGGTAACAATGTCTCTGTTCTATGCTCATACAACTCAGAGTAGCATTCAGTTCATCAGGACGTAAAGCCCTCTGTAGTTTCTGGAAGTCCCTCCCATTTTTCTGAAATAAAAATGGAAGATGGCAGGTTGGACTGACAATATAATTCTAACTAATTTACTGAAGATCTGATAATAGCACTCATTCCAACAGATTTATGGAACTAACTGATTATTTACATCCTTGTTATCCCCCAGCTGTTTAAGGGATGAATGTTGTAAGCTACACCTTTCTGAGCACGGATGTGTTCCATGATGATTTTCGGCCTTCAAAAGAGTTAAAAAATTGATTTTGTATTTTAGGGATTTTATCCTCTTCTGCCTTCATCTTTATTCTGTATACCTTGGGGGGGGGGGGATACCTCAGCTGTACTTGGCACTATAAAGCCAGAATATATATATAAAGAATACAAATCACATGGCGCATAACAGTCCTTTCAAATGCACTGGATCCAGCAAGGGATCACGTGTGTCAGGGACTGATTAAGATAAATGCAAAACTAGTATCTAACTAGCCTGAGCGTTTTCGACTCTTAATAAGTCTTTTTCAACGGCAAATACAAAACATAGACAAGACGAACAAATACAACACAAAAACCATTGTGTTTGCACAATAAAAAATAAGTAAAAAAAAATAAAATGAAATTATTGCACAAATGAAATTATTTTTTGCAGCCAACACATTTTCTTTTAAATAATTCTCTAAATTTGATTAATATCCTATAATTACTACTATGACAATGAAATATCCGGGATATAATTTGCGCTTACATAAATTTACATAAAACAACAGATGTTGTTATGGTGCATCGATTTCTAGGACAATAAAAATATTTTCAAGCATCTGCAACAAGTTGAAATACACTAGGCTGAAACATAATAAATTTAAAGGTTTAATTCCTGTAGAAACAGCAATGTAGAGTTTTACAAACACAACGGTTTTTGTTTTTTATTTGTTGGTCTTGTCTATGTTTTGTATTTGCCTTTGAAAAAGACTCATTAAGAGTCGAAAGTGCTCAGGCTAGTTAGATACTAGTTTTGCACTGTTCATTGTCAGTTTCTTGCATTTATATATATATATATATATATATATATATATATAGCGGCTCTTTCCTGATATTTTTCCAAAAATGTACTGTAGCAGCCATATATTTGTAAAATTTACAACAAGACATTCAAAGGAAATGTAAAACATTTTAATAAGAAAACATTCAAAAGACATACATACTTAATTATTAAATATAAATGTGCATTTTTAGATTTAATGCTGCTTTAGTTTTATCCTTCCAATATTTCACTATTTTTTTAATTTTAATTTCATCTGTTCTCAAGTTACAGCTATTTATGATGGTAATAAAGGTCATTTGCTTTTGTAAGCACCTTTTCACCTTTTAATTATGGCCTAAACTGCATATATTTTGTTGTCTATGTCTGATATGTGCTACACATGTACTGGCACACTGCCACAACAGTTAAAAGCAAATGGCATGAGGCAATGATGCGATAAATTTAGTACAACCTTTGAGGCAATTACTGTAGTGCCTATTCTGATGCCAATGTGCTCTACTTGGGGAATGGATAGTTAGTAAATTTAGTACACTTTGTGGCAATTACTGAAGTGCCTATTCTGATGCCAATGTGCTCTGCTTGAGGAATGGATAGTTCTGACCTGTCTAGCTGAGCGCATTATATTTGACCACAAAAAAATATGCACTGAATTAATTGCATAGTTACATGTTGCTATCCCCGTACATTTTCACAAGGATAAGGCCATGCTTGACAATAATAATATATTTTTCATGTGAAAATATAGGAATCAGCGAAAAGTATGAAAATTAGTCCTATATTTCATGCTTTATTTAGGAAATTAATTATAATCATATTTCAAATATAAATAAAAAAAGATGTTTAAAAATAATGATCATTTGTTGTGCTTGTGAAAATTTGCAATTCAGCTTCATGCTAATTGTATGCTTATGTTTGAATTGTATATCTTCAACATTATTTAGTTTAAAATTTTAATTTTAATTTTACAAAATAATTTCATTATGGAGTTTTTAAATCTCAACTTTATGATGAGGTGAAATTAATCAAATATTTCTTATGTCTTTATTAGGCTTCAGACTAAATAACAGCATGCTATATCCTGCCATTTATTGTAATTTTGACTTCATATAAAACATATCTCCTACAAAATACTTGATTGTATAACACCTGCAAAATGCTATGACATTAACAAACTAAGATAAGACATGTCAAACTAATCATCATGAAGATAAAACAGGTCACACTAATTAGTGAACAAAGGTGAAAGTGAATGTCAATATACCCCCTGTCAACATGCCATTATTATTTCTTTCTATTCCCAGAGATTATGATAAATATCATTTTGCATGAGTCTGATATAACTTACATTTCCTGGTTTATCACTGAATGCTTGTAGAATGCTTTTGTCCATCTGAGGATACATGTCAACACAGTGTAAAGATCATAATATACTTCCTTCAATCACTGCTAACTTTGTATGAATTATTTTATTTACTTATTTTACCACAAATTCTTTTCCTAAACATAAAATAAAAATTTACTGTAAATTAAGAAATACTTGGTTTTAATTCTTACAGGACAATTATATATTATACAAAATTATTGGGTGTGAACACATAACAAAAGCTCTATTTTAGTTTTAAAAAAAATATCAATGTCATACTAGAAATTCAAATTTAATAAATGAAATACCAAACTTTTGTAAGAACAGAAAGATTTATTATTATGTCCTCTACTAGTGAAATGTCTACTTGCAGTTTGTGAGCATGTTTTGCTCTTCATAGACCACCAGCAATATGCTCCAATTTTCACCTGATTTTTGCCATCAAAAATCCAATTTCATGAGTATTTTCTTATGTGTAGTAGTTCAGGCCTTTCTTTAACAAATGATCTGAAAGATTCTTGCACTATACTGTTAAATACTCTGAAATTTTCACTATGTAACTTACTTCTTAATTTTACTGTAACTTAGTTCAAGACCATAGAGTCGTAACAATACCTACTGCTGACAACAATGTATAAAACAAATACCAAGTAAACAGAATTAAGAAATAAGCCTTCATTACATAAGGAACAAAAAAATATGTTCCCTATTGTACTGGTTTTAAAATTTGGATAGATAGGTAGGTGGGTTTGTTTGTTTTTTAAATTATACATACATAATGTTCTTAGCCCCTCTAGTACTGGGCAAAACTGGCTCAATTAGATGCACAAATCATTTTCAGGATTTTTTTTTTTTTAACCATGGGTGTGTGTGTGTGTGTTTGTGCTAGGGTTGGCAATGAGAAACAAGGCCGACAAGAAAAACACATTGGGGGGGGGGGGGCCAAATTTAAAAGTCTGCCTGAATCAAGAAAAATAAATCACTCCTTACTACCGTACTACATGTATAACGTTTGTGATCAAATGTCACTTGATATCCACATTTGGCCAAGAACAGTGTATAGCAGTTTAAATTACAATTTATATTTTAATCATTTTATAATCAAAAAAGCAATCTAGCACATGGAAATTTGGAATAATTGTTATGAATTTACAAATTTTAATAAGACATACTTAACAGTATTTACAAATATTTTCATTTAATATTTTGTGATTTATTATGTAATTAACAGAGGAAATAAGTTTGTAAATGATAATCTTGCAGAATTTAAGATCTTATTAATCATGTATCTAATAATAACTATTGATCCTGCAGTGAAACAGACAGCAAAACACTTTGTTTTAGACAGCCCAAAATGTTCTATCACAGAGATCACACCTTATATCCATTACCTTTAGCTCTCACCATGGAAACTATTATTTAGCAACCCTACATCACAGATGTGATTCTACCGGCAGCAGGAAAAAATAGCATTTTAAAGACCACCATATCATTTGATACCTGAAATCTTCTACTTTTGAAAATTAAAGGACAAAACAATTTTGGGGGGGGAAAATAAAAGGTATTTTTAAGCATTCAATCCACAATACAGTAGTCCCCCTCTTGAACGGCCCCCCCCTTCACCAGCGGCCACCCGCTCCGTACGGCCAGAATCTGAAGGCACCGACGAATTTGTGTTCAAAAGTACCCCTCACGAAAGGCCACCCAGCTAACGCGACCAGCGGCCAGCATATTTGTGCAAAAATATAAAATTTACCCCTCACAAGCGGCCGCATTTTATTTTGTAATATGTATCCAGAACCAATTTTATTCATAACGTGTGTTAAGTAATCCGATTTCTGTTTCCCGATGTCAGGTTTTCGTTCCTGAAAGAAGTGTTGACTAAAGTACATGTACCACTAAGGTTAATATTATATCATTTACGCCTCACGAGAAGCCACATTTATTCCATAAAGCCGAGAAAGACTCAAATTTTAATCCATACAAAAAGGTAAGTACACGTAATCCGATTAGCCTTACTGCTGTGTTATCATGAGATGTCCAGTTTAGCCACTGATAATTGTTAAGATTACAATTATTAACAGTAGTAACAGCTGAGAAGTGGCAGTATTGATGTACAATACACAAGTCAGAAGGAAAATGGTTTGATAGCCTTTAAGGCTTCCCTTAGTAAGATGTTGAGCTTGTTCACTTCCATAATTAGTGGCTATTACTACTGACAATAATTGTCAAGATTGCAAATCCTAATGGCTGTGAGGTGCTACTGTTCAGGTCAATTCTGCGTACATATCGAAGCTGTTTTGGCTTCTGTCACTTAGTGTAAAACAATGTAAAATCAATAGGGTACCAGACTGCGACTAATGAATCACGTGACAAGATCGCCGTCTTTAAAAACATGGCATTTTGTTTAAATGTAGAAATTTTTTTTATTCAGTCTTGTAGTTGGCAACATTGGAATAAGTTATTGCAAAAAGATCAACATGTCATCGAGGGAAAGAAAAATTCTCAGTTTAGAAGAGAAAGTGAAAGTAATTCAATTGACCAAAAAGGGGGAGAGTTCGAGGATCCTGGCAGAAAAATTTGATGTTGGAAAGACTCAGATAAACAATATCGTGAAAGATAGGGAAACAATTCTGCAGAAATGGGAAGGTGGAATGGACAGAGAAAGGAAGATTGTTAGAGCCAGGAGATGTTTGTATCCTGATTTGAATGATATGGTTTTTGAATGGTTTTGCACTGAGCGTGCTAAGAACATTCCACTCGCAGGTCGAATGATCTAAGAAAAAGCAACAATTTTGTCAGTTGAAATGGGATATGACGACTTTACCGCAAGTAACGGATGGTTGCACAGATTTCAAGTCTGACACTGGATAAATTTTTCAAGCATATGAATTCTTAGGAACATTGGTATTGTATTTAAGTGTCTGTTGGTGACAGATGATGTGATCTGTAACATTATTATAAAGACAGTTTTAAAACTACATGTATATCAATAGTTATTCATAGCATTCTTTTGAAAATGATGAAATAGTTTGTTTCACATTGATTTCACAATGTGCATGTGATTTTTAAATGAAAATATTAAATGTTTTAGAATTAAATGTAGTTGTGACTTTCTATATACATATATGTACATGTATTTACTATTCACATTTGTCATCCCCCTCTAGAAAGGCCACCCGCATTATAAGGCCACTTTCCTGTTGCAATAGGGGTGGCCTTATAAGAGGGGGACTACTGTAATAGAGAAATCTGTGGTCCATGATGGCTTGAGAGTCTCTGATTAAAACTCAGTGAACCTTTGGCAGAGGTTTTATAAGAAGAACAGATCAACTCATTTTTTAAACAGAAACACTTGTGTAAATATTTCCATTATTTTGTCTTGTTTCAATTGTTACTGTGTTTCAAGATGTTGTAAGAATACTTAAGGGCAGCTCTTATCTTTTTTCAATTCATGTCAAAATGCTCAATGTATGTTTCCGCCCAATGCTAAAAAACAACACCAGCTAATACATTTTATGACAAAGTTTAACAATGTTTGGAAATCAGAGCTGAAGTGGGTAGCAATGATCTAGAGTTTGCATGTCATGCAAAGTGGATTTTAGGACAGTATATGGGAAAAGAAATGACCTCAACAGGCAAATGGAGACACCATTGCATAGGAAAGCCTTTATACTTTTATGCCTCATCATTCAACTGACAATCCCTTGACTCATCAATTCCTATTAATAATACATTAATAATAAATTGATGAATCTGATTTAAGTTCAAAAGTTGCTAATACAAGGAGAATACATGTTGAGGCACAACGATCTTATCTTATTCTCAATCTCCTTAAAACATGTATAATTTTTATGTTGATAACACATTCAACTAATTTAAAAGCCAATTTACTGTTTAAAATTTTGGAAATTACTGATTTGATGTTCTAGTTCTGTCACATGTATGCTGATCTAATGTCCTAGTTCTGTCGCATGTATGCTGATCTGATGTCCTAGTTCTGTCACGTATGCTGATCTGATGTCCTAGTTCTGTCACATGTATGCTGATCTGATGTCCTAGTTCTGTCACATGTATGCTGATCTGATGTCCTAGTTCTGTCACATGTATGCTGATCTGATGTCCTAGTTCTATCACATGAATGCTGATCTGATGTCCTAGTTCTGTCACATGAATGTTGATATCACATGTATGCTGATTTGATATTCTAGTTCTGTCACATGAATACTGATCTGATGTCACATGTATGCTGATCTGATGTCCTAGTTCTGTCACATGTATGTTGACCTGATGTCCTCTGTCACATGAATGCTGATCTGATGTCCTAGTTCTGTCACATGAATGCTGATCTGATGCCCTAGTTCTGTCACATGAATGCTATGTGCTCTAAGGAAAATCACAAGCAAAAATTCTAGACTGTACAAACTTCATTAGGATGACTAAAAGATTAAGTAGTCTGTACAAATCAAAAAACCATCTGCATATAATCTTTGTTTGGTTTTCCTTTTTTTTCTCTGTAACAAACAACATTATCAAAACTACTCTGTATATTCTTGTACTTTCTCTGTAATCACTTGTACTAACATCCAGAATTATGTTATATTTGTTACATCTCTTTGCGAGACAGTGCTCCGACAAGGCTTCACTGTTCTCTACTGAATCCCCAAAATGTTATGCTTGTACATGTTTTGACGAAGCTGCAGCTGATGTTTATGGACCCTGCTAATGTGTGTGTGTAATTTAGATTTTTAACGTAGCTTTAACAATTTTTCAGTTATATCGTTATGATGTCTGCAGTGTGACAGTTTATAGTGATGTTTAGCACTGGGGCATCATGCCGCAGACATGTAGCATGATGTTCCACCCAGTCACATTATCCTGACACCAGGCCAACCAGTCCTAACACTAACCTCTTGTTGCTGAGTGCCAAGCGAGGCAGCTGTTAGTACCATTTTTAAAGTCTTTGGTATGACTCGGCAGGGGTTCGAACCTGCAACCTCCCGCATCCGCTCTATCATTAGGCCACTGGAGTGGTCCCCTGCTAATGACAAGTTTTTAAGGGAGAGAGATATATATATATATGCTGTACCATTTTACAAGATAAATAAGCAGAGAGGTTGAAAAGACACAAAACAATTTCCAGGAATCTATGAGAAATCTTTTTCTTCTGTCCTTTTCTTCCTTTTACCTGCTAAGTACTGAAACCATTTCTGGTATTCTTTTAGAAACTCCAACATAAATTTGGCAACAAAAAGTATTTTCTTACATGTTGGAGTTGACATGTTTACAAGGTATCTAAGCATAGCACAATATTCTTTGCCTTTGACTTTAAACCTGTGGGGGGGAGAGGGTAAACTAATTTTACTTATATAATACTTACCTGCTATTATTAAACTGCTGTCTCTTTTCCTAACACTAGTTACATACCCAAGATGAATATTTGCCCCTCCAATTAGTCTAGAATAAAAATTATAAAAAAAAAACAAAAAACAACATGATCTCTGCCTGATACCTTAGTCATATTTTTGGCAATGAGAATATGGACCTTCTTTGACTTGTTGTCAGTAGAGTGTTCTATTGCAGACTGGAGGATGGCAAGACAACTAGTCTCACTGATGAAATAGGGCATATGAGTAAATACCTGCAACAAGGATCAAAAGTACAAGAAATGGAAGCTTTAGTAATATCACCAGAAGGCAGTTTTCATAACATCATTCAGGAAAAAAATGTCCAATATACAACTATAACCAAACCTCTTGGCCTTTGAGTTTCATGCATGAAAGATCTCTCTCACTGAAATAACCTCTTTTACGAGCTTGAACAATCCACTCTGAGAAGGTGGTTGCCAAAATATCATAAGAGACTTTGCAAGGAAGAAAGAGACCTCTTTCAACCTTTTTTCTTATGCTTTGGCCAAATAGAAACATAAACCCCAGACTGGGTGAAGGAGTTTATCTTGATGATCCCCAGCACCAATATGACTGAGACTGGGGATTTCAATATGAACCAGGGCTACAATCCAGATTGGCAAAAAAAGCCAAAATCGTAGTTGCCATGGAACTGTAATTACCCTTTTCCACTGATATGGAATGAATTTCAGTCCTCCTCGTTGCCAACACAAGGACAGAAGGAGACATGTCTTAAGGGTAAAATTCTTAAAGGAAATTTCATTCAAGGGTTCATAATAAGGTTTAGATAACAACCAGAGAACACATGAAAGGTTGAACCCTGACATCAATGAGCCTGAGACTGGTCTCAATATACATGATCAGTTATGAAACACATGGGTCCAATCCAATGGTGGAGCACAATAAGAACTTAAGAGTATTGGAGAGAGCTGCCCTATAGCCCTTAATGGTGGATACTGGAGTCTTTGTCTTCGAAAAGAAAACAAAAAGAAAATTTTCAGATCGTGTTTCCTACTGCACCAATTGCAGAGATCTTATAAGTCAATTGCCCTCTAACCTGTGCAACATACTGCAAATTTTTACGTTCCAAGCCAATGTCAATACAGGTATCCATTCAAAAGGAGATCTAACAAGAATTTTAAGATAGCAGCCAGTGGCCCTATTGGCTGTCAGATCAGTATCACTTTCATTCAGGATATCATAAGAAGATTTAATGAAAATCCCATGTGAACAAGATTTTCAAGATGGCTGTGTGTGTGTGTGTGTGTGTGTGTGTGTGTGTGTGTGGTTTGGATTTTTAACGTAGTTTTAACAATTTTTCAGTTATATCGCTACTATGTCTGCAGTGTGGCAGTTTATAGTGATGTCTAGCACTGGGGTATCATGCCGCAGACATGTAGCATGATGTCCCACCCAGTCACATTATCCTGACACCAGGTCGACCAGTCCTAACACAAACCTCTTAATGCTGGGCGCCAAGCAAGGCAGCTGTTAGTATCATTTTTTGTAAGTCTTTGATATGACTCAGGCGGGGATTGAACCCACGACCTCCCGCATCCGAGGCGGATGCTCTAACCACTAGGCCACCGGAGCGGTTCAAGATGGCTGTCATGCCAGCTGACATTTTGAATGTCTGTGTGTCAGTATGTATGTATATATGCACTAGAGGAAGCCCCAGTAGCTCAGCTGTTAAAGCATGAGAATTTTAATACACAGGTTGTGGGTTTGATAGCTGCCCAGGCCTGCCTGGGTAGGCTGCCTCAGTGTGTCCCTGGGAAAGGCACTAAACTCCCATTTCATTGGCATGATATAGTGAATAATGTGTTAAAATTGCAGCTAAAATAGCAGCAAAGACATTCATAGAGTTTGCATACACATCATCACAATCCTGGCTATACTGTGCCAAGTAAGTTCAGGATGCAGTATATAAATAAGGTGATGCCAAAATAGGTAAAATCCTGAAAACATGACCTAATTTCTTCTCTTTCTATAAAAACAAGTTCCTAAAAATCCAAGACCATTTCTGATGGAATATCATGAGATAAATCTCATGGTAACATGGTTACAGAAGGACACAATTTTAATTTAGGACCACAGGACCCAGTTGCCTGAGTGGTCTATGGTGCTTATTTTTACATATCACCGACATTTCATCAATCAACGTGGGTTTCAGTCTAGCTCAGCCAATGTGGACTGCACGAGAAAGCTTGCCACGAGCTTTTTGTGGGTTGGTGGTTCTTCCTGGGGTGTTTTAGGATTCATCCTCCACCAAATAAACTGGCTGCCAAGTATAGCCTTCCATGTACTGAAAGATGGTGTTAACCCAAATAACAAATTAATTCAGGACCAATTTGACTTTAAGTCTTGTCGAGAAAACACTGTGCTGGAGGTCACATCAGCACCATTTTCATTAAGTGCCAACTCGACATCGTAAGTCCTTTTAGTAAAACACCGATTTTGATATGGCCATCTATTCCAGAAGTGTAGCAATAACAAGGTTATCAAGACTGCCCTGTGGTGGCTATGTTGGATATTAGATCTGCACCATTTTCATTTAGGAACAGGTAGCCATCATAAGAAGTCTTTAAGCGGAAACTTGTGTCCGTATGACTATCTGTTTGGAGGATGAGCAAAAACTAGATTTTCAAGACAGCAGTCATAGCAGCCATACAGGACGTCTGATCTTTATCATTATCGCCTGGGGCCAACTAGGCATAAGAAGTCCTTTTATGAAAACCCGGTGTTGTGATAATTGTTAGTTCATGAGGAGCAATGACAAGATTTTCCTAGGTGTTGAAAGGACATCATTATCATTTTGTACAAACTACAGACACTGTAATGGATAATTTTACCAGTGAAATGAAAAACAGAATATAAGCAAAATGCAGAATAAACAAAAATGAAACAATATCTTCAGTACCAAGGAAACCAAATGCACATGCAAAACTTTGAACACAGAATGATGAAGGATGATTGAAAACAAAAAGAAACAACAATGCATTACGTATTTACCTTTATTACAGGCTGCCACTAACTTTCCGTAGTTGAATAATCCTGGATTCTTTATTTGTAACACTGATGTATACTTTCTCTACTGGCAAGATGTGGATTTGTATTAACAACTGCCATTGATGTGATGACATTGCCAGTAGTTGAATATGTACATTTTTTTTTTAACAAAATGAATCAAGAAATAATATTCTCTTTTTTATATTTAAGGCAGTTGTAGTTAGTTTTATTCACTGTAATTCACTGCTGCCTAATGAATTTTCTTCACTATTTTATTGAAGCAAATGTTCTTTCCAGTTATCAATTTAGTATAGGACTATACACCTCTCCTTCAATAACTCTTATAAATCATGAACCTGATTGTAATGTGGGGTCAGGTATGGATCACATGTATTCTTCTAGAAAATAACAGAATTGGTCCCTATTTGTTGGATTTGATGAAAACTGATCAAAATTGGTAAATGAAACCTTAATACAGTCCTCATTTTACTGTCAAAAATTATGATTAGTGCCCAAAATTTTTAACCATCATTGTGAAATTCACAAGTTTTAATAAGAAACCACAAATTTTGGAAACATTCTTTAATCAGGACACTGAAAATAACAACATATGGCAAAATAGCACCTTATGAGAAATTTTGGTAAATGCTAACAGGAAACAACACAATGAAATAAACACCAATTAAACATATTTTGTCAGGTGAAATCTGTGTTTTAATTCTTTAATTTTGTTTTAATGTAATCACTGTAATCTGTCTAACTGACATACTCTCTTCTATTCAAACAGGAAAAGAGTTAACTGACCGTCATATATATTCCTGCATGCACTTCTGTGAGAATCTAATTAAGTGCCAGCTGTGTTTTGATCTACAGCTGGGGGAAAGTGTTCGCTGCATCATAATAAATTGATGAAGATGGACCTATTGTTTCATCACATTGGGTGTTTGGTAGCAAGTATATTGCTTCCATTTTCAAGTAAGACCAAACAACCTGTGTTTTTATTATGTTCTGTGTTACGTTGTATAAACACTGTTTGTGACTGATGCAATACGTTCTTTTATTTGATTTACATTTGCCTTTTTCATAAGTCAGATTTTATTCCCCAATAATATTTCCTAAGTTCTCTGCCGGTGCAAAGCTCTTAGCTTGTAAAGGCAGCACTCTTTTTGTTTTCCCAGTTGACAATCCTTTGATCAAGCAGCTAATTTGATACTTGTTCAGTGCCTATTCGAGTCCTACAACTTCCTCTGAACATCTGACTATATTCCCTTAGCTGTTGAAGGCAACATCTGTTTTATTTTCCATTTGATAACTGTTTGATTGACCCATTAATTTGATACTTCTTCTGTGCCAAGTATTGTCATATATTCAGTTAACAAAGTTTATTTGAACTCCCTGTGATTATGCTGAACATCTGACACCTATTTAGCATATCAATAAATCAAAGACTGTATGATCAAAAGTGTCACTTAATGACTCCAAAACCAGTCTTCACAGAAGCACTCACAGATGACAGTAAAGATTAGGAATCAGTCAGAAGATGTGCATGGTGCCAGATGACCTAAATGACATTTATAGGACACTTTGAATCACAAAAGTGTGGACTTAATTTTCAATGTTTATTTGTATGATGTATGGAATTAACATATCATAGGATATTGTTATCTGGATCATTCTGGACTACTATATTTATTCTGGTATCAATATGACTTAAAACAGAATTCATGGATTTATCCAAATAAATGGATTTAAAATGTGAAACATTATGGATTTCAATGGATTTTATGACATGAAGGCAGACAAAATGTAAGTTATAAATTTATTTGTGACATATTCCCCACTCAATAATATAATGGTATTTATTTTAGATTGGATTTGTCTTTATTTTCCCTATCCTTTTTTTTCTTTTTTTGTGACATTTCAAAATCTGAATTTACCTTTTGAAAAAAGAAATCTCATTTAATTTAGACTGATCCACAACAACTAGAATGTACTAATTCAACACAAAAAGCAGTGACAATACACCATGTGTTCAGTGCTACAGGTGTAGTGCACTGAAACTTTTTCAACAGTGTTTTTAATGGTCTTTTCAAGATCATTTACTGAATTATAAGGTAATTTATAAAGAAAAACAAACAATTCCATTTTAAAAAAGCTATTTATGCACTATAATTCTCAACATGATAATAAAATGATTATTCAACAATGTAACCACCACCTTCACCCCACTTTGCCTCTCTTTTCTCCATTCCTTTCTTGGTTTTTGAAAGGTCACTTGGAAAATCACACCCTCATTTATGAAGTTTTAGGACCCCATTGTGCATGAGTTATTGAGGGAGAGGTCATAATAGCTAAATGAATGCAATCGAAATACAAAAAAAGAAATGCAGATGAAAAGCAAATTTAGTGAAAAATGAAATGCAAACAAAATACAGATCTGGTAAAATTACTGATTTTAGTTTCAGTAGACATTGCTGTTTTTTGATTTCTTGGTGCTAGTTCCCAGTCCAAAGATATTATTTCTACCTTCAATTAGTAACTGAAGGTCTTTAATAAAATAAAACAAAACAAAGAAAAAACAATATGATCCCAGTCAGAAACCTTAGACCACTTTAACAATTGGAATACTATTGTACTTTCACATGGATGAGACTGAAGGATATCACATCAACGAGTGAGGAGAGAATCATGCAGTTATAGCAGGTAATGATTACATAATTAAAATTAGTTCACCACAGGAAGCATCTGGCAAGTTTTCTCACACACCCGTATTTTTTGAGTCAAGGCTTGAACCCAGCTGGACAGAGGTCAGTTGTGAGTGATCTGTGTGTGTGTGTGTGTGTGTGTGTGTGTGTGTGTGTGTGTGTTTTAACATAACTTTAACAATTTTGAGTAATATCTCTATGATGTCTGTGTGGCAGTTTATAGTGATGTCTAGCATTGGCGAATCATGCTGCAGACATGTAGCATCATGTCCCACCCAGACACATTCTCCTGACACCAGGCCAACCAGTCCTAACACTAACCTCTTAATGCTTAGCACCAAGCGAGGCAGCTGTTAGTACCATTTTTACAAGTCTCTGGTATGACTTGGTTGGTGCTCGAACCCGCAACCTCCTGCATCCAAGGCGGATGCTCTTACCACTTAGGCCACCGGAGTTATCTGTCAAACAACTTGGATACCTGGGTCCCCTTCATCAAATATAAAATGAGGAGAAAGTGGAGTGAAAACACCAAAAGCACCAGGATGCTGCAATAGCCATGACCACAAGAGCCTTGACTTTCATGAACGAGATCGATTTTTCAAGAAAAGACTCATAAGCTCTTTTAATAGTATGAAAAATCACCTTGAGATGAATTATCAGAAGTAGCTTTAATAGGAGGAAAGGATGGTTTTTATTCTTTCAATTTAGAACTGCAAAGCTCTAACTGGGTAAAGAATTATTTTGATATGAACTAGGCAGGAAGGTGAAAGATTCAATAACTGCTGTGCCTGAGGGACCCTCTGTGCTGCAACAAAAGGCCCCTTTTCAGTCGTAATTCCCTGGGACAGTTAAAAAGATCAATTAACCTTGGTTGCTGGGGCCCGAGAGGAGCTGTCAGGCTGATACAGGACTTGAAAGTCCCGGTTCTGTTCAGAACTAGAGGGATTACTAAGAAAGCGAAAAGACATATGCATTCTATCGATCTCACCTCAAACTAAGTGTCAACTGCCTATACCCTCTGGTCTGGCATTGGAAAGACATACAAATGGAGCTTTCCCACTGATGAAAAAGTGTCTGCAACCAACTGGTGTAATGACCATTCCATGAAGACTGTTCGCCACTTTTTGGGCAAGCCGTCAGAACATTACTCTTACCCAGAATGTGGCAGATGATGTGATCTACTTATAAGCTGTTCCAAAACATCCAAGCAAAGAAAAGATACATGAGTGTTCCCCATACATCTGCAGTAAGCTACAACTGATTTGTTGTTTGCAACAGTTGTGTTTTATGCAGTTTATGAGCCTTTGAAGTGTCACAAAACAGCCTACATTTCTGATGATAGATGTGATGGGAAGCATCTACCTGAGACCACAAACTCTGCAGGACTACTCCCTCAGGCTGTAGGTGGGCAATCCCAAGTCTGAGGTATTGGTTTAAACAAAAAAGGTTCCAATACACAAGTCTGAAGTTTGGTCAGAAACCTGTTCCAATTCTTACATGAACTCTGTTGGTGATGAAACCTGCACCCTAAGTGGATATGGGTAGACAGGGTGTTCCTTTGAGTTTTCCATTTCACTTGCCATTGGGGCCATGCAAATGGACTCTGGCTATTGTATGAGTTAAGTCCCTCACCATAACTGAGATAGCAACAGCAGGTCCCTCTTGGGCTGTGCCCAAAGAGTCTTTCCAAACTGGAGAAGATCCTTGAATCCAATGATCTGGGGGAAGTCGATGTTAAACCTCATATAAAGAATTATCAAAAGTCAACATCTCTTGATACGCTGTCACCTGATGAGGTAGGTTGAGCAAATGCAGCAAAGCCAAGATGTGTGACAGGTTCTTCTGGGAACTCGTCTGCATTGACTAATATCAATAATTTGTCATCCTGTCTGCACTCTTTGGCTAAGGCAGGACTATTTGGTCTCATCTCCCTCCTGGTAGAATGAGGCTTTGTGACCATGAGTTTGTTATCCAGTCTATGCTCATGGGAAGAACAAGGAATTAGCCAACTGATCCTCTCTCTCTCTGCAGAGAAAGGAACTGGTGATTCCCTCTTGGCATCAAATGTGGTGGCAGTGCCGTACCCCTTCCCTTGACAATGGAGCCTGTATTTTTTTTTACTATGATGTGCAATGTACGCTGCTCCATACAGCCATGGCAAAGTCATCCAATATGGCATAGTTAGAAAAGGATAAATGGCTGACTTGACATCAGGTGGTGGAAGTCCCCAAGCTTTGTAGGGGTTGAAAAGGAACTTTGAAAAGGGAGGGATATCTACCCGATTCCTCCCCAGAGACTAGTACTCAAAACCCAAAGTCAGTTTCTCATTAGGACTGAACAATAAAACAGAACCAATCCCTTCCTTTAGACCAATGGTCAAAACGTGGTACCTGAAACCCAGCACATTTTAAACAGTGTTGGTTACTCTACCTTCTGTTTGGTAACCAGCACTCAATGCTCCATGATTGGTGACCAAAGACCAAAAGTGGCAAATCAGCACAATACACCATATCCAGTGATTGGCA
Organism: Megalonaias nervosa; assembly: GCA_016617855.1. NCBI lineage: Eukaryota > Metazoa > Mollusca > Bivalvia > Unionida > Unionidae > Megalonaias > Megalonaias nervosa. The sequence goes on along the minus strand of JAECUM010014842.1, from coordinate 14,179 downwards.
CCCTAAGCCTAATAACACGTTTGTTGCCTGGTGTCACAGTGAATGTGACCTGGGACATCATCAAAGCTGCCCAACCCTCTGGAATCGCATTTAGTGAAAAGAGATAAATGTGAGTGAATTTTGAAAATAATTTGTGACAAAACCTCAACACTAGCTCCATCCACTTTGACGGTCAGTACTGTATTATATGAAACTCCAAAACTAAAAGTAAAACACAAATTATTTACACTATATACATGTAAAACTCTATCTGCAGTCCTATTTACTGGTATACACAAATTTCTCTTGTACTTATTGCTGCTAGCCTGCTGTTGATTTTGGTGACTAAAATTGCTTACAAGTTTACTGCACCTAAGGAGGCCTTAGTCTGTCTTATTTTTCCTCACAAGAGAAAATGCTCTTTTGCTGTTACTGCTGCCATAAAGTATGATAAAAATAATGGTCTTTCAACATCTCACAAATGCCTACAATTGTCTATTTTGAAAATAGCCAACATTGTTTGCACTTTAAATAGCCTATTGATTCTTTTAAAAAATATTAAACTGGGATCGTCTGGCAAGTCATGTGTCTTCAATAAACCAATGTATACACTCAGTGATTCCAACCAGTTTTGACCTTGGTTTCAAGGACAAAAACTGTTCATGGGTACTTCTAACAACACTTACCATATATAACAATCTCATCTATAAAAATCAATTCTTTGAAAAAGCTACTTTATTCAGTGTTTGTTTAAAGAATTTACAGTTGTATGTATATGTACCATTTATAAAAACAAAATCCAGTTCGGCTCCAGTGTTCTTCACAAGTATTTGCAAAACTTATATACGGTAGCTTAAATTACATTAAAATTCTTTCTACAGGGCAAACCGTACCAATTATATATACTTCTACCAATATCATGACTAGCAGCATAGGACCATTATTGATACCAATGCTGACATCGTGCCAAGCTCTCAGTGGCAAAAAGGTTGTTTTATTCCTGATTTAACCTGATTAAGAACTTGTGATTATTTTTGCATGTGGCATGAATCTGTTAATTGCTACAGAGAGTCAAGAATATCACACAAAAATCATGATGGTTGCAGCACTCCATCACCCAGTGACTGCTACCCAGTGTCCAAAGTCTCGTGTCCAATACCTGGTGACAGACCTTGGTGAATATCACTTAGAACATTACCTAGTGACCCATACCCAGTATCCAATGTCTGGTGCCTAATCTTCTATAACTGTCACTAGACACATTTCATTGTGGTCTGTACCCGTACTTCGCTGACTACCTGAAGACCAGTCATTAGTAGTGGCAACTTGTCTATGCTGGGAAGTGCCATGGACTCCTCCCTCAGTTACCCTCCTCCAGTGAATGCGGGTGACTTCCCAACTCCCGATACCTCTCTCACTGAAGCAGGAACTCTACAGAAGAGGAAGAGATGGGGCCATTCTTTATGGCCCTTATAAGGCCCAGTGACTTCCTGAGTTCTAAAACTCTTGCTGAACACTCATAACATGTGATGTACATGTTCCACATTGCCTTTTGATAACCACTTTTTCCAACACATTGACACACAAAGGCTGAAAGGGATGTATAAAAATTCAACAATGAATGGAAACAACCAAAGGGGTTGGAAATACTTCACCCTGACAGTGGCTACTATTACAGGGATGAAACACAAGAAGCACAGCTTTACTAGCAATGCACTTAAAATCCTCGAAATCACTGAAAATGTACACATATACACAAAAATAAACCAAGAAATGGAGAGAAAATAACACAATAAAGCACAAAAGAAATGCACTTGATAGCAGAAATGCCAATGGACAACAAAGTCCAAGGAAAAGAAGGATAATATTCCGACTGTCAGAAGTGTCAGACTAAGGTATCAGACTATGATCATTGTTTTTTATTCTAGTCACCTATTAATAACTGGAGGAGGGAATAGCATCCTAGGCCTGGAGACTAGCACCAGGAAAAGATATAGCAATGCAATAGTAGCAAATAATGCATTACTGCTATTAAAAGTATTTTTTGGTGAAAATTCCATGCCAATATGATGCAAAAAAGATGGCCACTCTGCAAGCCATACTGGATGTTAGCTCAACAGGACTTTCACCGACTAGACCTGTGATATGTACTACAACTCATTGTGCCTTCCCTGTGACAATGTTCCATGACTCATTCTGCCTTCCAGGTGATATTGTGCTACAACTTATTATGCATTCCCTGTGACATTTTGCTATTGCTTATGCCTTCCCTGTAATAATGTGCTACAACTTGTTATGCCTCCCCTGTGACAATGTGCCACAACTTCTTATGCCTTCCCTGGGATAATGTGCTACAACGTGTGCCTTCTCTGTGATAATGTGCCACAACTCCTTATTCTTTGACATCTTTTTGAAAATTGTTTTTTCTGCTGTAGTGTCTGCATTAGAAAGTGGAAAAGTCTTGCATCTTAGAATTTTACTAAGTTAATGACAGTTCCAGTTTTACAAATATATGTTTACATCCACTTATGTGTAGCAAGTAAAACTCTAATTGCAATGGTAAAACTACATTTATGGTCATCAAATTCTAAAATATCCATTTACATTCTTCTAAAGTGTGTAGAAAGAATAAAGCTACTATTACAGTTCTCACTAACCAAGGTTCCGTTGTGATAACCCTATCTACTCCTTGGCGTACCAAGCAGGTATTTCTGTGCTTCGGGTCTGTGACTTTCACTGGATGCAGCGGCAAGCCACTGCATCCAATCAAAATTAAGTTGTTCAAATTTGAACACTGTTCCTACAGGATTGAGACGAGGGGAGCACACAACCTGAATGGACTGATAAATAAGTACTTTTCCAGTGCCAGTACATGCTGGCACAAATACCTTTCACTCAAATACACCTGCAATGGTTTCCCTCTGGTACATAGTCATCCTTTTGATGTTCGACTGACAAAGTATCCTTGTTAGGTCAATTGTCCCCACCATTTTCGGCTGATATACAATGCACCATGCTCTTGGTTAGTTGGCATTACATACTAAGGGAGGCAACTCATGAAATCCAATAGACGTAGCTAGGACAAAGCATCAATATATCTATTCGATCCGCCAAGGATTAACAGAGTGGAACCTTGGCTAGCGAAGATCAGTTTTCTAGCAAAATTCATTTGCAACAGTAAATCTACCATTAAAGTACTCAATACAAAACCATTTTCCACAATTTAACAATACCTGTGTTGCTTTTTGATGTATCAAATGGATCTGATAAAATATTCTGCAAGTGTAAAACTCAAATAATTCTTAACTTTGTTCTTAATCAATCTGCATTGACCAGATCAATTTACCCTGACAGATGTCTATCAGTAGTCCAAGAAAGCCCTGTTTGGAATTTTAGCCACATGTCTATAGTTTGTCCCTGTAAAACTGACAGCTGGCATAACATCAACATTTTTGACAAATTTCAATGAGTATATACATGCAACTGTTTCTTCCACAGCCAATCCTTTATCAGCTCTTCAAGCTTCTCAAACAGCCAAGGCCTGACACTCATACTGATACTTGAATGCAAAGCTAAGGCCTGACACTCATACTGATACTTGAATGCAAAGCTAAGACCTGACACTCATACTGATACTTGAATGCAAAGCTAAGGCCTGACACTCATACTGATACCTGAATGCAAAGCTAAGGCCTACACTCATACTGATACCTGAATGCAAAGCTAAGGCCTGACACTCATACTGATACTTGAATACTAAGGCCTGACACTCATACTGATACTTGAATGCTAAGGCCTGACACTCATACTGATACTTGAATGCAAAGCTAAGGCCTGACACTCATACTGATACTTAAATGCTAAGGCCTGAAACTCATACTGATACTTGAATGCAAAGCTAAGGCCTGGCACTCAAACTGATACTTGAATGCAAAGCTAAGGCCTGACACTCATACTGATACTTGAAAGCAATGCTAAGGCCTGACACTCACACTGATACTTGAATGCTAAGGCCTGACACTCATACTGATACTTGAATGCTAAGGCCTGACACTCATACTGATACTTGAATGCTAAGGCTTGACACTCATACTAATACTTGAATGCAAAGCTAAGGCCTGACACTCATACTGATACTTGAATGCAAAGCAATTCAGCATTCTCAAGCAGTTCAGTGGCTGAATTGGTGACATCTTTGCAGACTGCCATTAAAATCAAAACCTACCTGCAGCCCAGAATTTTTAATTTTTTACCTTCAGAAACTACAGTAACAGTGAAATCGAAAATCTATAAATATCTTGTAAGAAATGCCAGAAAACTCATTTGATTTCTATTTTACCTAATGTTATTCAGTTATAGATTGCAATCCATATGCAGTCACTAATGACTAAATTAATGATTCACATTTCATCTAGTTTATTCAAACTGCACTTAATATAAGCACACATACATGGCATGTCTTTTGGTTTTGAAATAGATTTTCTCATCAAAAATTAATCATAACATAGATATATAGATAACATCACAAGAAAAAATTCCCAGCACATGAAACATATTATACTCTGACAATTCGTCTCAAGGAGTATGACAAATGAAATTTTTCCTCAATCAAATAGCACAAGTTTGTGATTATATATTTAACACAAAAATTAACCTCTAACTGAAACAAAAAGCAAATTTTTTAGAAAATCATTCTCTAAGAATGTTTACATCGTCACATTAACATCAGGAACAAAAGCTCTGCAACCTCCTGAATTCAGACCATCCAAAAATATGGTCTTTCCCTCAAGAGTGTTCCCCTATTGAATGGCTAACCCTGATCAGCAGCCTCCCACTTAAATACAACCAGAATCCCTTGACACAAACGAGCCTGTGTTCAAAACTACCCCTCCAGGACAAACTCTCTAACAGCCAGAATATTTTGTGCAAAAACTAAAATTTACCCCTCAGGGTTTGCAGCCAAAATATTGCTCAAATATTTGTTATTTCTAAATTCAATACAGACAACTATTCCAACATGATGATAAAGAACATAAATCCATACAAAAAGGCCAGCAGTCTGACTATCCTCACCGCTGTGTGGTCCTAGATCTTGGATCTGATGAATAATTATTATTATCAATAATTACCAAGCTGACAAAAGCATACTACCGAAAAGTATAGTATTGTTCAGTTCAAGTTAGTGCAACATATGCTTGCCATGAAGTAAAAATGGTGTGTTAGCCATGGTGGCTTCTCTCTCCTATATTATGAAATGAAAGGGTACCAGAATAAAACTGGTTGATCATGTGAGTAGCTTAATTACTTCGTAAACACAGCATTTTGTGTGAACTACAAATTGTCAAAGAAAGAATAACTTCTTGCAAAAGGTGCAAAATGTTGTAAAACTTTCTCTGCTAAGAAGGAAAGGTGAAAAAGCAATTCAACTAAATGAAAAGATACTTTTTTTTATCACTGACAAGAAATCTGATGTCGTAAAGATTTAAATTGACATTGTCAGTTTTATTGTCTGCAGCTAGATGTAAAAAGATAGTTGTAGCCAGATGTTTGTACCCCCGACTAAATGACAAGTTGGCTTTGTACCATGATTGATGGTTATTCCTAATTATTTTTAATAACATTAATATCAGTTTTGACACATTGATTCCGTAACAATAATTATTTTAGTTTGGATTTTAAAAAGATGAAAATATTAAATATATCAAATTTATTATATATGAAATTATTACTTAGATCTGCCTGATTCCCCTCTAGAAAAGTGATCTCTCATATGAAGCCACTTTCCTACAACTGAAAGATATATATATATACACACACACACACACAAAGCAGAAGACCTCTTGCCCATTACCTTCCTTTACCACCTCTAGATGGCTACCCATTATATCCATTAACTGGATATTTACCAGTTCTAAACCAAAGACACATCAATTAGGATGATTACATTTATGGGGAGAAGTGGAGAGGTTTTATAGTAACATCATTGGGCAAGTATTCTCAGAGAAATATCATTTACTAAAACATTTGCCTTCACCTTTGAATACATTCCCAGATCACATAATGTTATGAGAACAGGTAATAAAATGAGGAAATGCTGAGTATCCTATCTCTAATGCAGGCACTCCTTGGGGAAGAATGGCTGCATTCCCAATATGAAAAAGAACCTGCTCTTCTAAGATGAGAGCAGCACAACCATTGGTCACATAACATTGGATGACCATACACAGCTGAGGAAAATAATACTTCTTACTGACCAGAATTCCAGGTGAATGCGGTGCAAGTGCTAAACCCACGCCTATGATGAGGTTGTAGTGACATCAAATGGGTCTGGTGGTTGTCTGGGCCAAAGTAAATGGACCCACCAATTCAATTCTTATCTTAAGAAGGCTGATTGTGCATGTCAGCCAGAAGCTTCTATCCTATCTCAGATCAAAATATTATTTTTGAATGCAAGGCCTGCTGAGATCACTCAAAGCTGAAAATCTTCATGAGGTGTATCTGCTCCTTTGCGACTTTTGAATATATCAACTGTATTACCCACTTGCAACTTCTGAATATACCAATTGGGTTACCTACTTGCATCTTCAGAATATACCAAATGTGTTACCCACTTCAGCTATAATCATAGGGTTTGAGGGGTTATATCCTATTTCCTGGCCAGTGCCCCCCAGTGGCTGAGTGGTCTAATGTGTCTCCTTTACAGGTTACTCGCATCTCGCCTCTCTACATTGTTCAAGTCAAGATTGCCAATAGTTCCTGTGGTTCTTCCTAAGATTTTGTCAGTCTCCATCCACCAAATACACTGGCTGCCATGTATAGCCTATCATATGCTTAAAAATGTAGCTTACCATTAAAACTATCCTGGTTTTCACCTGAACAAAGAGATATCATGATAACTCCATGAGAGTTCCAGCTAACAGCAAATAATTCCTAGCTAAAAAGCCTGGTTGGGTTATTAGGACCAGGTCAACTGACAGTGCATTAAAGTTATTCTCCCTGCATGCCAAAGCTAAAGCTATCAGAAAGCATGTCTTGCATGATTGCAGCTTCAGTGAGATTCTGGCTAAAGGCACAAACTGATCAAGTTCAGCCACAGCAAAATCAAGATTCAAGAAATGGTGAAAACTTCTGAACCTATTAAAGTAAAAATTTTCTAGCATGTCTGACAGACCTTATTATGAACAATATGTTCTCTGCCATGATGCCGTAAAGTGTTGGATACCATGAACCAGTAGCCTTTGATAGCAATCAGAGCTAACTTTTTAGTTTAAAAAAAAAACCACCAGAGGAAAAGAGTTGGCAGATCAATCACTAGGACTTTTCCCAAATTGGTTGGGGTGAGAAAGAATCACTTTGCATTTCTGACCCCTCAAAATCAGTATTATTGATGGTACCAAAACCACTGGACAGTGGGGAAGATGGGGGAATAGGCAATCCCCAACCAACAATACGACAGTGCATCTATGCCCTCCAACTTCTGGGTCCTGGCCCAGAAATACATGGGTGGGCACATTCCACATTGTTGTAAAATGTCATCAATTGATGCCCCTAGAGTGTACAAATCTTGCGTAAAGCGTGATCAATGGACCACTTGGGGTGAAGGGTGCAGGATCTTGACAGTGAGTTGGTCCAGGCACTGAACCTATCAGGAATGTATCTGATCTTGATGGCTATCATTTGCTGGAAGTACCAATGCAGAAATTTCCAATCCATAATGTAAAAGACCCGTGATTTTTCACCCCATTTAAACTGGTAGAACACCACCTCTTAGTTGTCTGAAATGATTAAAATTACCTTCCCATAGTGTTGATTCTTCCAGAAATGAAAAGTGTTGACAACAAGGTTGATGTGAAGAAGTAACTCCTCCAAATTCTGCTTGCCACTTTAGCATAGTGAAGCATGGCAACAGGTTGGTGTCCAAAATGTTCAAACTGGAAATATGAAATATTCCAACTTCTGGTTGAGACTTTTCCACTTGCATACATGCCAACCCAAAGAAGTGTATCTTTTGCTAATATAAGCAGTATAAAGTGTAATCTGAGCATAAAGAGTGTAATCAATATATTCTTAGTATTAATATTAGTACCCTTACTTTGTTGATGCTACAACATCATAGCCAATATATTACATTCCATAACTACAGCAAACTGTATGAAATATGTACATTTATTTTTACTACTAACCTGGATCTGCAGGTCAAAATACTTGGCAATAATGGGCAAAATCTATCTGGATTAGAACCAGAATACAAACACAGAACGTCATGAAAAGTTATTTATATTCACCATGCACTTCGACTGGGGTACATGTCTAACTTTTGCCGAATGAATGTGAAGTCCACAAATTCTGCAATGAGGTGTTTTGTTCTTTTTCTGATTGGACATGTTTTGAAGTTTACAAAGACCTATCTGCTCTAAGAATTTTTATCCACACGTCAAACCATTTCAAATAATATTTGACACCATTTTCTTTCAAAGCACAGACTGGTCTGCTACCTAACTTAACAAATAACAAATCTGTGGAGCAAAGTTTTGAATTAAAGAAATCCATCTGTATTCTTGGAAATAGGTCATATACAGGAGAGTATACGTAGATCTATGATGGACAAGTTAGCTCTTATGCTATACTTACATTGCAGTCTTTCTTTTTATATTATTCTCAAATATTTATGAGAAGTGGAATTTTAAGAGATGATAATATAAATGACAAACAACTTTTTATTGCTTTATTTTTATTTTATATTTTAATGTACCTGAAAAGCGTAACTCATTAACAGAAAACATAAGACATAATTTTGTTTTAAAAAAAGCATAATGATTATGCCAAAAGCATAATGGTTGGCATGTATGCACTGGGATTCCTGCTATGAGCCAGTGTTTTTTGTGGCACAGGAATAATATTCCTGATCGAGTCAACCATGCAAAGGCCAGTAGTGTGATCTGCAAAGGACAAAAAATGAAATGTGGTCAAGGATAATCAAATCTGCTGCTGCACTGAGCAAACCATAGATCTGTAAAAGCTCTCTTGCTAAAATCCACTCCCTCTTGGAAATCCACTCCCTGTTGGAAATCCACTCCATGAGTTGCCTGTGTTAAGGAGATGAAAAAAATTGTGATTGGTCTGAAATTCCATGCCATGTAGACAAAAAGCTGGGAAGGGTTGAGATCAGACTTTTTCCAGTTAACTGTAAAGCCTAGATGACATAAAAGGGACAGAAAGTCATTCATGTTCTTTGCCAAAATTTAACTTACCATGTGTTTGTGTTTTTGGAGGATGAATTCCAGAAATGTCACAGCTGCTGTTGACAGAATCGACTGGAACAGAGTGGATACAGTTCATGTTTGTGGACTAATGTTGAGTCTGAAGGGGAGCACATGAAATTGGCATGCAAACTGAATGAACCTGCATGAAGCCAGGTGAATAAGGATGAGAAAATATGCATTGGTTAGGTCTAGACCATAGCTGCCAACCCCAAGTACAAAAATAATGATTGCTTGTGACAAAAATACTGATTTTCAGGACCAAATACTGATTTTTAAAAATTTTAACGCATATGCAACTACTCACAACATATACAACCATCAGTAAGGTAGGACAGTGCCTTACATAATTATTTAATGTCAAAGATGCATGTGTTGCACACTTGCACCTTCTGGACAGGCACCCTGTTCCATTCGGGTGCCCATTCAGAAGGTGCAAGAGTGCAACATACTCAGACACAGGCTGTTTATAAGAGTCTTTTCCACACCTTGTTTATTTTTTTCAATTATTATCAATTCCAATGTACCAACTTTCATTGATAATCACAATTCTGTGTGATTTTGAACTGTTTTCATTTTAGCATATGAGTAATCCTTTGCGATTTTACTGTCTGGAAAACACGTGCAAAATAAATCAGCAGCAACACTAGTAACTGAAAGAGGAACGTTCATTTCTAAAACAAATTTAATAAACCGAATTTCGATTGAATTACATCAAGGTTCTCTCTGGTATTTATATACATTCAAATTCAGGCTGAGTTGTGTATGATGAAGCAGCAAGCTGATGTTTATTAGCTTTTTTGTGCTCTTGTATTTCATGTGTGCCCCCATGCCCAATAGCGAAATCACATTACACAATTTCCAAAAGGTAAAGTCTTCTCCTTTACTAGATGATTTAACAAATCTAAACAAGACGGCACAATTGTCCTTTCAGTTCTGTTTTCTTGTCTTTTTTGGAGAAAATTCTGAATATTTTGCTTTCCTTTTCAACATGATTAGAAGTTGAATATTACGAAGATGAGACATAGTGGTAGCAGTAACTGTTTGCGAAATCCAATATGGCGGATAAAGACAGGCATGGTAGCCTCGATTTCAAATGAACCAATCATATTGTAGAACTGTATTCCTATATACATGCGATACATTTCTATCAGAATGGAACCGAGTGCCCATTCTAAACTGAAAATTGCAGGGAAATTTTTAAAATTAACGTATTTTGTGCAAAAATAATGTACACCCGTATTCAGGTCCAAAATACGGGATAAATACATAAAAAACGGGACAGTTGGCAGCTATGCTAGACTGAATATAAATTCATCCATTTTTATGGAAAACCTGAGAAAATTTACCAATTCCATTTTGAACTTTGGTGCACTTTGGGCACTTGAAAGCCTGGAGTAATCTCCAAGTTTGGTTTTTGACCAGATCTTCTGCAAAATTTTGGCTTTCTCCAAATCTGATGAAAGGGGAGGATATAAAGGAAGGGGGCTCAATTAATGAAATCTGAAACCTCTCAAAAACAACTTGGATTATCCATTCATTTTGCAAAAACAGATCCAATACTCATGAAAAGAAAGAGTTTGACACCAACTAGTTAATTGTCTGGGTGGTTGCTGGAAGGTTTGGGGAAAATGAAACCTTATTCTTATCCCCTTGCTGCCTGAAATTAAACAGTGGTTAAAACTGTTATTGTTTTTTGGGCAGTCTTCAGTTTCTCATCTCTTTCCAAATGAACATCTCTCCACTGAGGCAAGGCAAGTTGAACAGCCAGTTTCTGTGTTGCCTGCCTCTTCTATTCTACCATCAAATAGTAATGGTGATTTGAAGCAAGGAGAGCAAGGAATGATGATGAGTGACAATGAGTGAAGTAAGGCTTTTTGTCACACTAAATCAAAATTTGCTGAAATCATCAAGGCATAAGCTATAGAATGGTGTATAGCCCTACTGATGACCCTGACAATCTTACTTGATTTTTTTTTGTCAAGAATGAATAGCAACAATGCAACATATAACATGGAAAATGTTAACACAATACGATGCACAAACTTAGAGGTGACATGGAAAATATTCTTATCCACATTACACAACAGCTGGGTTGTCATATTTTGTTACCATGTTTTTTCTGATGTTGGAAACGTAGTGGTTAATGTCTCTGATTGTGTTTGATACCAACATTATGTCAACACTGCTGATATCCTACTTTCAGAAAATAATGCATTAGAATTGTTTGCATCATGGGTCTTGTCCAACTGAGTCTGATCTAACTTCAGCTGTAGATGCAAGTAGCGATATTTATCTTCATCTTCCAAGTCAAATGAAGCTTTCGGCTTAGAGACTAATTGGTGGAAAACATGGATATTTGGAAGTTGTCAACACAAAATATATTTTCTTGACAAGCAGAACTAAAGTCTGTTGTGGGATCTGAGTATGCTGAGCTACGTAACTGATCTACAATCTCGCTGTGGGGGATCCCTCTACAACATGGCATACCATGGAACAGCCAGTCAGCATTCAGCACAGCTTGCTAATATGACAGATTCATAGTCACTCTTGACCTTGTTTAGCCAGATGGACAGCTGGGCTGGATGGGTGGTTGGCAGCCAAAATGGCAGTGTATGGACTGAACAGATGGCAAAGCAGATCATCAAAGTTTAAAACATACACTAAACATCTGGACCCATCTATGTTACTTTGCAAGAATACATGAACAAAATTGTCCAGAGGCCAACCACTGTGTCATTGCAATCTCTCCTTGCACTTGATGCTTTTCTGCAATGGACCAGATGCCTTCTGATCATAATGGTCTAATACTGCTAGTTAAGATGATGAATATTTTGCTCAAGCAAGACATGTCCCATGTGTGTCTTCATTAGCTTTCAAATTCTTGCACTTACTACATTTCATTGTCATTGTTCATTTCATATGACAAGAATAAAATTTAGGAATGTAACAACCTGAATGAGGTAACAAATCACAACAACAATTCTCGTAGTGGGAGCAAAAAACAAAATCTACAACACACACAAACAATAACAATACGATGTTGGTGCACCAGGTAAGAATAAATCAAGTCCACAACCATAATAAAAAAAATTACACACATACTGATCAAAAATAAAACATGATTGCAACATATAGTGAATATATTAATACACTCCACTATATCCAGCTTTCAGGTTGGATGGGCTGAAATCATGAACATATTCAAGGATTTTGCAGAGTCTTGTGGTACTAAGTCGATATCACAGAGAAAAAGCCTCAAACTGTAAACATTGGTTGATGAGTAGCAACACATTGGTATTAAGGGAAGCTAATGGGCAAAGAGTTTCTTCTCTTTGACTATATGGTACAGAGACAGAAAAGAGTAATTTTTTCATCTTTTAGAGAGGCTGGATATGGGAGGTAGCAGTGTTTATATTTCTAATGTTAATATAATCTAGGATTCAAAGAAAATCTGCCCCCAATACAGAGAAATATAAAATCTATGTTGAGGTTTGGGCAGAGACAAGGAAATTCCAGTCAAGGGGTTACATTATTTGTCTCCCCACGAGGCTTGTTGAGTGGGGAGACATATAATGTAACCCCTCGACTGGGATTTCCTTGTCTAGGTCCAAATCCCAATGCAGATTCTTTTTCTCACCCAATATTATCATTTAAAGTAAGAAAGAATACCATTACTTGTGCAGTATAGTTCACGCGCCAATGTTTACATGCGATGCATTAATACAAATATGTTAATGAGGACTGGCGTGATGTGTCATCCGAAGTAAACAGTTTTTATGCGTGAGCCAAAAACAATAACAACATAAAACGTTGCATAGTTTTCAGGTATTATCACATTTAATATATGGATGTTATATGAAACTGACAATAAATAGTTAATATGATTCACAAGAAAATGTTTCATTTTCATTAGTTCCAATTTAGAAAATTATACTGTAGATAATGAAACTATACTCGGCCCACAGCTCTGTTGTAGTGTAGATACATGTAGCATGAGTATCCGTGCTTGCATAGGTTATTCACGGGTAATTAGAGATCCGTGTCACTATCATATATAACTCTCCTTTTCTTTAGAGGAGGTGAAACTGTTTGTGACATACATGTGTTGTAATTAATATTAATTGTAACAGTACCCCCGTGTATAAAAGACCCTCCAAATACGGACCCCAGCGGATAACCATGTGCTAAACTTTCAAGTTCACGGATTCTTTGAAAATTTATTTTTCTGTCTTGGAAATATGGCAGGTGTTACAGTGAAATTTTTTTATGGATTAATGTGTTGACGGATAAATGATTCCTTCTGGCTGGTAAGTACATTATTTGTCATTAAATACTGTAGGTATATTTTTGATTAAACTTGAGCGCAATGGAGATGCTTAACAAAAATAAAATAAAGCATGTTTGACTTAACACATTTCTGGCTGTTACAAAGTTTTCTGTAGTTAAGAGCATTGGAAGACTATGAAGTGTATAGGTCTATAGTCTATGTGCATAGATCAGTGTTTTCTATCATAGTTCATTTCACACAGCATTGAGAATTTGATCCTATCTGTAGCACAGTCAATTTTCAGGTCAGCATCATTAAATGCAGCTAACAGTATATAATTTGTTTCACACTTAGTATTCAAAACTAGTTAAGTAGCTTTAGCTACATTTAATGACACTGACCTGAAAATGTACTGAGTCAGGCCTGCAGATACGATAAAACTGACTATGCTGTGTGGAACAAACTAGCATAATAAAAAAAAAGCTCAACATCGTGTGCATGTGTGTGTCTGTCTCTCAAAATGTTTTTTATGGTGTGTTCTCAAAAACTGAGAGACCTTAAGTTACTATGTTAATCTATTTGTTTGTTGTTGTTGTTGTTTGGTTTTCGAACAACTACGTCAGGCATAGCAGAAGACAAAGGTTTCTTTTTTTAAAAGTAGTTCCAAGCG
>JAECUM010014841.1:0-25833 GCA_016617855.1 Megalonaias nervosa | reverse complement strand
GGGAGCGGTGTACATTTGTTATAAGCAAGAACAGATGGTATATCAGGGCCATATAATGCAAGTTGCAGAAAATACATCTAAATATTGAACATGATAGAAAATCTAGTGGCATGTTTGTCATCCTCACTGCAGTTTTAAATATATGTATCAGACACTTAGTAGCTAAACATACAAATGTATCTGTTAGTATTTCTCATATTTTACACTCTTGTATGTTCTGCATATTAAAAATATTCTCATATTCTTTATTGGTGAAAACAATTACCATCATGTAGCACAATTCCCAACTACTGTTACAAGCATTTTGTCACCTAATCAAATAACAAAACTGTGGACCAAATTTATGAAATTTATTATTAGTGCTGAAGTAAATGTATTTAATATTGCTCACTTGTATAGACTCCACACATTTATGGTCCCTGTACTGCAGTAAAGTCACACAGCAATGCCAAAATGGAGTATATACCCCATACATTTATGTTCTCCATTCTGGTGTAAAAAGTTACACAGCAATGCCACAATGAAGTATAGATCCCACACATTTATGTTCTTTATTCTGGCATAAAATATTACACAGCAATGCCAAAATGGAGTAAATACTCATCAGATAGATTCTGAGTCTGCTCTTGGACACTGGTAAACATTTAGCAAAGTGAGAGTGCTATGATACAGTAGTGATAACATCCTGAAGTAATCTGTTCAGATTGTTTGTGGAATATAAAATACTGAGTTTAGTACCATCAAATATTGAATGTTCAAATCTGGACTTGTATGCTCTATAACCTCTTAAATTGCCCACAGACTTTTTAAAACTTCAAATACAGATGAAGATGAATTAGCAGACATCAATATCATACCCTGCCCTTCAAAATCTGGCCAGCTTGCCACGGCTGGCAAGATCATCCATCTCTGTGGTCGAAACAATCAAAGAAAGAAACTTCTTATTGGAGCATGGAACATCCGTACTCTCATGGACAAAGAGAACATAGCAAGACCTTACAGGAAAACAGCCCTAGTTGCTAAGGAGCTTTCACGCTACAATATCCACATTGCAGCCTTGAGTGAAACCAGGTTCGCAGAGGAGGGTTCTGTGACTGAGCTAGCAAGCGGCTACACCTTCTTCTGGAAAGGAAAAGCCCAAAACGAAGACAGGATCCACGGAGTTGGCCTGGCTATCAAATCAAGTCTTCTGAAGCAGCTTCCGGACCTGCCTGTTGGTACTAATGAGAGGCTAATGAAACTGTGGCTACCTATCAGCCACAAATGCCACGCAACAATCATCAGTGCCTAAATCCCTACCCTCATGAGCCCAGCGGAAACCATTGAGCAGTTCTATGCAGACATCAGCTCAGTACTATGCTTAGTTCCAGCTGAAAACAAGATCATACTACCGGGGGACTTCAACGCCCGTGTTGGATGCGACTATGGTCTATGGAAAGGTGTGCTTGGCAAGCATGGTATCAGCAAGATGAATAACAATGGCCTGCTCTTACTCAGCAAATGTGCAGAATTTGACCTCCTCATTACAAACTCAATGTTCAGAATGGCGAACAAACACAAGAACACACCTGGATGCACCTCACATCTCGCCAATGGCACTTAATCAACTATGTAATAGTCCACCAGCGCTATGCCCAGGGTGTCCTCATCACCAAGGCCATGTGAGGAGCGGAATGTTGGACAGACCACAGACTTGTCCAAACTACCCTAAAGTTGCGCATTGCCCCACATCACCCAAGGCACCCTAAGCTTGTGTTCACAGCCTTCAACATTGTCAAATTCCAGCAGCCTTCCACCCAGCTCAATTTCCAAAAGAGCCTAGATGACAAGCTGTTTACCAACAGACCTATACATGGAAATGCCTCCGAGAAATAGAACAAGCTCAGGGACATAATAAGAGGGACAGCTATGGCAACTCTGGGCCCCAAGAAGCGAACCCATCAAGACTGATTCAATGAGAACAATGGTGCCATTGAACATCTGCTTGCCAGAAAGAACAAAGCATTCATGGACTGGCAGAATGACCCAAACTCCATCCCCCAAAAAGACCGCTTCAAATCCCATCAAGCTGAGGCTCAGCGAGAAATCCACAGGGACATAATAAGAAGGACAGCTATGGCGACTCTGGGCCCCAAGAAGCGAACCCATCAAGACTGATTCAACGAGAACAATGGTGCCATTGAACATCTGCTTGCCAGAAAGAACAAAGCATTCATGGACTGGCAGAATGACCCAAACTCCATCCCCCAAAAAGACCGCTTCAAATCCCATCAAAGCTCAGCATCCCCGCTATGCCGACACTAATAACTCCAAAGAGTTCTACAGTGCCATCAAGTCAATCTTCGGCCCTTCAAAGTCTGGCTCTGCCCCCTTGCTTGCTGCAGATGGCAGTACATTAATAAAGGACAAGGCTGGCATTAAGGACAGATGGAAAGAACACTTTAGCCAGCTCCTAAACCTGCCTTCATAGGTCAGCCAATCTGCTTTTGACCAAATACCCCAACAACCAATGCACAACCAACTGAATGTTCCGCCAACGATAGAGGTGTTGAGGACGGCCATTAAACAAATGAACTGTGGCAGGGCACCTGGAAAGGATGGCATCCCAGTGGAGGTGTACAAGGCTCTCAGTGAACAGACTCTGGAGGCATTCCACGACGTGCTAATCAATATCTGGATGGAAGAGGAGATGCTAGACGACCTCTGCGATGCATCAATTGTTACCCTCTATAAGAATAAAGGCACATGTGCGAACTTCAGTAACTACAGAGGCATCTCCTTGCTCTCCATAGTTGGCAAAATACTTGCTCGCATCATTCTCAACAGGCTTATTGCGGCAGTGTCAGAAGATAACCTCCCCGAGTCTCAGTGTGGTTTTCGCCCAAACTGCAGCACTCTTGACACGATCTTCGCAGTGAGACAAGTCCAAGAGAAGTGCCTTGAGCAGATCATGAATCTGTATGCCGTCTTCGTAGACCTGACGAAGGCATTCAATAGTCAACAGAGTCGCACTGTGGGTAGTACTCAAGAAGCTTGGTTGTCCTCAGAAGTTTACCAACTTCATCCGGCTCTTCCATGATGACATGACTGGAGAGATTCTCTCAGACAGTGAACCCTCTGAGAAATTCCCAATATCTAATGGTGTCAAACAGGGCTGTGTATTCGCTATGGTACTCTTCAACCTCTTCTTCATGCAGGTACTGCTCCATGCCATCCGTGACCTTGACCTTGGTATCTACATTAGATATCGCCTGGATGGATCAGTGTTTGATCTCCGTTGCCTAGCTGCAAAAACCAAGATGCTAGAAAGACTCATCACTGAAGCACTCTTTGCAGATGACTGTGCCCTCATGGCCCATGAAGAGACTCACCTACTGGCAATTGTGGACAGGTTCTCTGAAGCCTCCAATCTGTTTAGACTCACAATTAGCCTAGAAAAGACAGAAGTCCTCTTTCAGCCCGCCCCAACCACTGTCCCTTCACAACCCTACATCACCATTGGCAATACGCAGCTTAAGAATGTGGACAGTTTCAAATACCTAGGCTGCACAATATCCAGTGATGGCTCCCTGGTCAAAGAGATCACTGCAAGGATCCAAAAAGCCAGCCAAGCACTTGGATGACTCCGAACCAAGGTCTTGCAGCACAAGGACATATGCCTGTCAACAAAGATGAAGGTGTACAATGCAGTTGCCCTCACGTCTCTCTTGTATGGCTGTGAAATGTGGACTGTCTACCAAAGGCACATCAGTCAGTTGGAACAATTCCACCAGCGCTCCCTGAGATCCATCATGCGGGTCAAGTGGCAGGACGAAATCCCCAACCAGGAAGTCCTTGACAAAGCCAACACAACAAGCATCGAAGCCATACTAACCCAGGCCCAGCTTCATTGGACTGGCCATGTCATCTGCATGGATCAAAACAGAATCCCAAAGCAGCTGTTCTTTGGTGAGCTAGCCCAGGGCAACCAAAACCAAGGCCGCCCTTGCAAGAGGTACAAAGACAACCTCAAGACACATTTCAAATGAGCAGACCTTCAACCCCACCAGCTCGAGCTCACTGCCGCAGACAGAAGTCACTGGCAAGCCCTGACCAGAAAAGCCAGTTCCACTTTCGAGGCTGACTGCCACCAGCGTCTTGCTGCAGCTCGTGAGAGACATCACAGAGCTGCGTCCCAGCCACCCCCAACCACTGGTGTCTCATGCCTCACCTGCAACTGCCTGTGTGCATCGGAATTTGGACTCTGGAGCCACATGCACGTCCATCATCAATGAGACCGCATAACGTGTCTTCCTCGGTCCCCAAGAGACTACCAAGAAGAAGATGAATATCATACATAGTACTGACCACTATGTGTCCAGAAAGCTGACTTAAGATTGGGTATTTATTGATGTAAATGTAAATTTAGATTATATTTTCACAGAAACTTAAAAATTGAAAATTTACAGAAAATTCTAGTTTAAATATACATAGGACAATGTTGATTATCTGGATGCATTGGGGGGCTCTTAGATTGCCTCAACATAAGCAATTGTAAGGATGATATAATTTTGGTGAAATATAGAACTTTCAATGAAATTTATGAACACACAAATGCATATCACAATTAAAAGGTTATTTTGTACCCACTGACACCATCCTACTTTGCAACACACAACTTTCAGTAATCTTAATAAAGACAAAAACAAAAAATGATGCCAATAACATGCGGTGTGTTTAATTGGTAAGCAGTTCTGCATAGAGCTCATGTGAAAATATCATTGGGGCAGTTCATACAGCTAGTTATTATAAGGGAAGCAGGTCAGGTATAAACAACCATTATTTCACTTATCACTTAACTGACTAACAAAAGCAAGGGCGGTGTGTTAAGTTCTTTGAAGAATGGTATTGGGAGCCCATAAGGTTAATTTGCATAGGTATTGTTAACAAAGTGGAACAACTGAATTCGTTTGAAGTTAATGGTAAATCAATTAGCTGTGTGTTGAAGAAAAGTTATTACACATCACTGTCTTGAATGTAAATCTTTAAACTGTCTTTAATAAGGATTATTGGCAAGTTTATGAACAGTGGCAAGATTTATTTTAAGTTGGAATTTACTCCATATATAAAACACAAAACATAATTAATTCTGAATCAGTAGTCAGAACAGTTTCCAAGTGCAATTAACTTCTGAAGGCAAAATGTCGAATTGCAGTTGTGATTCAGGAAACAATGAGCCATCAACAATGTGAACAAAGCCCAGCAAAACTAAATTTCAGAACTACTCATAGATGGAGTTTGACTTTGTGAAGCACAACAGCAAGGGAGAGCATCTCATCTTTTGCACATATACTGCAAGCACCATATAGATATGAGACATTCTTAAGTGTACAATATCTGTCGACACAGCAGCAACACCTGTATGTAACTTTGAGACAAGCCAGAACATATTTGATATAATGAATTGAAAATTCCAGTTAGTTCTCTTTATTATTATTCGTTATCTTAATCTGGTTAAAATATCCATTATTAATCAGCCCATGACATGAGATAGACTGATTGAAAGACAATAATAAGCACATGCTCATACTCACAAAGTTGATTTGTGCAGATAAAGAGACTGCAATAAAACTTGTACTGGACAGAGGCATTTATTACTGCTGTATTACCTTTAAGCCTCCATAAAGCTTGAAAAAAGTAAGTCCCCTTCTCTCCCATCCCCACCAATAAAATAGCCAGTCCATCATGTGATGTATATTTTCTTTTTTCTATAGAGACAAATGATGACATGATGTAGATCCATTTTGTTAAGCCAGGGATCATCTCAAAATGATCTCTCTCTCTCTCTCTCTCTCTCTCTCTCCCTCTCTCACAGGACTCAGGAACACGCACATAAAAGCTAAATTCTTTCAGCATAAGATTTAGTTAAGTTAATGACCTCATCTGATTAATAAGTTTTAACTTTATCACAAGTAGTTTTAAAATCTTTATTTAATGAGACATTAGGGCCTAATGCAAGGAAATAAAATCTTTATTTAATGAGACATTAAGGCCTAATGCAAGGAAATAAAATCTTTATTTAATGAGAAATTAAGGCCTAATGCAAGGAAATAAAATCTGATCAACGATTAGGTTTATGTCTCTAATTATTAGATTGAGATCCACATAAGCAAGGATTACTTTTATCTTCCTCTTGTATCCACTCGTTTCTCTGTGTTTTTATCTGAATAAAACCAAGACAGTAAATAAATAAGTGAAAGTAGCACCTATAGTCGTCACTGATCTCGATGCATGTATGTTCCATTGATAAGATAATCATTTCAATTTTCTGTTTTGAATAGCATTGAAACACCCCAAAGTATGCACCCGTTGATGGAATATTATTGTGTTCATTTGGATGCCATACAAGATGGACATACATTGTTTTGTGAAACGGTGTGCTGGACTATGAAGGCTTAGCCAAATGTTAGCCAAGTTATGGGCCATTAAAGTCAACCAAATTTTGGCCCAAGTTTTTGACTACTGGGCTTTAGCCAAAGTTTGGCTAACATTTTTGACTGCTGGGGTTTAGCCAATGTTTGGCTAATGTTTTTGACTATTGGGGTTTAGCCAAAGTCTGGCTAAGGTTCTGGACTATGTAGGCTTAGCCAAAAGTTCTGAACCATCAGTTTTTAAAACAGTAGGAAACTTTTGGCAAGGTTCAATTAGCCCACTGCAGATGGCTGATTTGATTAAATGGAAAAACTCAAATGAAATTGGAAGCTGTTATTATTTTAAATGTCAAAAATAATATTAGATAATCTTTAATATCAGGAAGTCAGTTTCTTGTATCATGAAATGGACTTATGTATTATTTACATATACAATAAAATGATTTCATATTGTAATGTGCCATATAAAATTTGTGCAGTCTTGTCTCCATCTGTAAGTAAAGGTAAATTTTTAGCTTTCACCCTTGTCTGCCATATTTGAGGACCAGATCTATTCTTCCTTTAGAATTAAAGTGCAGTTTCATTCAGTTTCTCCATCATCAAGAATTCACTGTCGATTAGGATCCTTCAAGCAGTTCTTTTCTTCTCCCTAGAAATTTTGTTTCATGTGATTTCTCTTTTTCTGCAACCAATTTCAAACATTTTTTGCAGCCTGGGCAAGAAAATCTTTTTAAAAAGCACTGCCTCAAATAAGTAGCATAATTAGACTGAAGAAGAAAAAGAAGCAGAAGAAGGTAAATATATAGATAAATAGATATACTTTGCTTGGCACAGCAACACATAAAGGTTACATTTTGCCAAGGCAAATAGATTATGTTGGTCACACAGGGACACTCCATGGAAGCCTATGTCAGCTAACACAACGTTAGGATCTGAACTCACACCCATCTGGTCACAGTTCCTGTACATTAATTAAATAGATATAATGTCTAGTCAGATATGCAGAAAATAAAAATGATTTATGAAAGTATCTTTATGAAGGGAATTTGTTTTACTCAATAATTTGATTGTCTTTGATTACATAAATATGAAATTGTCACAAAATGAGATCATTGCAGCTAGCAGAAAAGGTCATACAAATTCATGTAACAATGGTGATAGACAAATTCTAACCAGCCCCAATTGTGGACATAACTTGCTACATAATTAATTGTTGCAAAAAGACCAACAGGATGTATGTAGAATTGAAAGCAATGACAAAGGAAATGTATGACTGAAAAATGAAGATGGTGCCCTTGAAACTGTTCTAACAATTGATGACTAAATTACAGAGAATGTTAGTGTAATATGAAAATATTAATGCAGTGGTAAAACTAATAAATACAAGAGGAATAGTAATTGAGAAAAGCACGGTAAAACTAATAAATATACAAGGAAAGACGATTAGTAATTACAGTGGTAAAACTAATAAATATACAAGGAAAGAGGATCAACAATTACAGTGGTAAAACTAATAAATATACAAGGAAAGAGGATTAGTAATTACAGTGGTAAAGCTAATAAATATACAACGAAAGAGGATTAGTAATTACAGTGGTAAAACTAATAAATATACAAGGAAAGAGGATCAGTAATTACAGTGGTAAAACTATTAAGTATACAAGGAAAGGGGATTAGTAATTAGTGGTAAAACTAACCAATATACAAAGAAAGGGATTCATAATTACAGTGGTAAAACTAATCAATATACAAGGAAAGGGATTAGTAATTACAGTGGTAAAACTAATCAATATTCAATGAATGGGATTAGTAATTATAGTGGTCAAACTAATCAGTATACAAGGAAAGGGGATTAGTAATTACAGTGGTAAAACTAATCAATATACAAGGTAGGGAATTAGTAATTACAGTGGTAAAACTAATAAATATACAAGGAAAGGGAATTAGTAACTGAGAAAAGCATGGGTAAGATGCTACTATCTTGCAGATTTCTACTGGAGTTGATTCTAGGCTTGCATGCTTATTACCCTTGCATAAAAGTGACAGAACCAAGGCATCAAACCAGTAGATTTACAAATTTTTATCAGTAAATTGGCTTCTAAACCAGTCTGTTTTTTTATCGACATAAACTGTACATGTTTTAAGGGGCTTGAAAACAATCAAGTGCATGTTTTGCCATCATATGTATTCTCTTCATACTATAATGAAACATCAAGCTTTGAACATGAATCAGATTCTGACAGAAAATGTTATAATAGTAATTAATGAATATAAATCAGTGTACTGATAATTATACGATAAAGGATGAGTTTTATAGTTCATTGTGAAGATATTTTAATATTAAAATGCATGAGCATTTTGAGTTTCCTTCACTAGATCACTGATTGATGACCGATAATGATATTAGTTGTGATTATTAAGTTTCCAACTTTACAGGCTCTCACAAATTTTCAGGTCCAGAATTTCCCTTGAATCACTTTATTTTGCAAAGAAAGGAGAATGTCTTCTCTGTATCAGCATTAGAACGTGGCAATAACAAAGCAACCACACTCAGCATGCAGGAGAACTCAAACTTCAGTTTTTCTGTGGCTGGGTATTTAAGGTACTGACTTTCCTCCAATACTCTTACAAAGTTCATCGCATGAAAAATTTTCTGAGTTAGACTTAAATTGTATTCCCATGTTTCATATTTCTCAACTGGTGTATTTTAGCATTGGGAGAAAGCACATGTTTCAGCATTTTGACAAGAAATTAACCAAAAATTTTCCTCTAAAAAGATCTTGAACAATGCAGGTTTGTCAAATAATTCCATTTGATGTAAATTAGTGCTTTACCTAATTTATATTTTATGTGTCACATCATCCATAACATCATTTTTCTGCAGTTTTCCTTGCAGTTAGCATTAAAAATGGATATAATAACATCATACCACAAAAATCCTGAACCTTCTTGACCCAGATTATCATGAAAAAGGATTAGAAACCTAAAATTCCTAAGAAAGAGTGCATGTGATTTTGCTGATATATGGTTAAATAATATATTATTCAACCCTGGGAGCCAGAATTTCATGTATTTTCAAAATTCTTTGTGTAAATTCCTTTAACACTTTCAAGGTAAATCCTTTCTTCTCCTTAACACTGGAACAAAACATTTATGCAGTCTATAAATGGTAACTATTTCTGTAACATAGCTCATATTCTATAGTCTTATACCTTGTCAAGAAAATCACGATCTTCACAAAATATCTTAATGTTGAGTTTTGCATTTCCTATTTCTTATTTTTAGCAATGGCAGTCATATTTGAAGGCAGACTGGTATCATCTATTTAAAAGACCATCATACCAAGACATTTTTTTGTCAAATTTGATCAAATTTTGTTGAGTGGTTTTGAAAAAGAAGCAGTGATATGGAAGTAAAATTTGCAAAAGCAATGAAAGTATACCATGGGTCCCAGGGCAACAACCCAGTAAGGAGTACAGGGTTCATTTGAGATAAAGCCCCACCTGCCAAAACTGAATATTGGGCTTTTTAACCATACCTTTTCCTACTAGTTTTCAATACAAATCTTTCCCACAAATTACAACAAATGAACATACAAATCTTTAGATATTACTAACTATTCAAGACTCACTTTAATATCTAAAAAACAAAAATTATGCTATTTTCTCAATTAAGGAAGTGCATAGTACAAAAAGATATGAACAAAATTTTTCTTCCGTATAATATTATACAAACTGATGAAAAACAAATTCTAACGTACAGCATATTTTACTCTAGGCTTGCCAGATCTATGTTGTCAGTTTGTCAAAATGAAATCCTTGAAGTGAATGCACATGTATGCAAAAATCTCAAGGAAATGGTGCAAAATACTACAAGTAACCAGTGGAGCATAAAAACAGGTTACTGTGACCTATTACTTGCTGCAATACTTCTCACATAAATGTACCAATGTTTTCATGAATGTAAATGACAGAAGAAATGGAAATAAATGAAAAAAACTTAACACTGATGCCACTGACTACAAAAATAACTATCACAAGAAATGTGTTATCTTACTGCTTATGTCTGACCTATGTTTGGTAATCAAGACAATAATTAAAATGTCCAATACTCACCTTCAGTGGCATCCTGTACAACTTCTTCTAACTGACTCTGCTCCTTGTCTTTCAGACTGTCCTCAGTGCTTCTCTTCCCCTGCCGCTTTTTTATTCTGGTTGACAGTCGCTCACGAGCCACAGCTCGCTGACGTTCTCGTTCTGCTGAAAGCCTGTATGCAGAAGGAGTAATCAGATAATAGCGAAAAAGTAAATCTTTCAAGAACAATAGTTATGTTCTGGTTGTACAAAAAATCTAATAGATAGTATTAGAAATCCAATTTTAGCAAATTCTGTTATGAGCAACCACCAGTCATTTACAACCAAAACCATCGTGCACAGATTCATTTTACTGCATATCAAATTCACTGGTGTGAGTGACAACCTGCTAAATGTGATTCTGTTTGCAAAATATGTGTTTCAACATTGCCCTGAATGATCATATTGCAAAACCAATTATAAACACTTTGGACTGTTATTTAATCATTTGTAACAATGATTGTTGAGTAGAGACTGCAGGCATAGTCCAATTGGTTCAGAAATGAGATGCACAAAAAAAATGAGGGAACATTGAGTCTGGTTACCAGTTTTGTTAGATTTATATAAAGCAAATTTGTATACCACAGACAGTAAACCATACTTAATTACATGTTACAAAAGGCCATTGTAGTATCACAGTGTTTAAAATCCCTATTATGCTTAACCATTTTGTGTTTAAAGGATTAGCAACCAGGGCTGAAAATAGTTCAAAGGTTCATACTGCTTGCTGTGAAAATCTTCACCATTTAGATAGTGTTATAATGTGAGATCTTCCCATGCAACTTTCACTGAAGCATGATGGGTCTGTGGAGTTCAAATGATTGGAATGAAAGAAATATTTTTCTCTTAATATGTTATTTGCATTTTCTGGATGGATTAATTTTCTACTTACTGTAAAAATAAAAATGTTTATTCTTGGTTGTTTTATGAGTGTTACTGGTATTAGAACCTACTCATGAGGTTGAACATATCAAGGTCAGAGATCTGCTAAATTCTTTTGCTAATGAGTTGATCTGTTTATTATTTATGTTGTGGATGACTTAGATTTTACTTTTGGTTCAAAATAAATTCATTGAGCAAGTGTTATTATACTTAACTTTAAGAAATAAGATAAGAAAATGGTACCTTATAGTTAACTTTGCAATTCACATCAAAGTAGACTACATGTGAACTTCACATGAAAATGATCTTGTTACAATCACATATTTTAAGTGCAATATAATTTTTTGTTTTTTTATGATGCATGTAATACGGTACTTTAAGAAGAACTATGAATAAAGAACAAAATATAGCAAGGTAATTTAATCTCATGTGAATTCTGACTTGAAAACTGGCCTTCCTGTACAAATCTGTTATGAGAGATCACCTGTTTTGAGCAACCACTTTACTGGCAGAATGGATTCTCTTAAGACAGCATTTTACTGTAGTAGTTTTATATGTGTATTCACAAATGCATGTAAATATTAAGAAATTCATTCTGTTCTACTCTCATCAAATGGATAAAACTCTGTGCTGAAACTATGGTAATGTCAGCAATTTGCTGATTTATATATACTCCTGCCTCTGCCACATCTGTCCACCACCCACTCCAAATTAAGTCTATAGAACAAAAAGTACATAACTCTTCTATGAACAGTGCAAGTGCAATGACTGGTCAACATGTATAGCATCTAATGATGACCATAATATTTTTATTAAGTTAACCAGCCATTAGAGTAGTTCACAACATTTTGTCATAAACTGCATCCAGCTATAAGTCATAAATGGCAATAACACTTACAAAAATCATGGAAGCACAACGACTGTTATTGTGCATCATTAACAAGTTTCAAAGTAGTCCAGACAAGCTGCATTGCATACAAAAGATTCTGTCTTGTGCTGCATTCACCATCAGGACATACAGAGCAATACACCAAAAACATAGTGATTTATCGATCTGTGCATCTTCTAACGATAACCATAACACCCCAATTTCCAAGTTTCATGGCAACCCACTGAAACCTGAGACTGCAGTCACAATACTCTGGCATGAACTACATCAGGCTCCAAGTCCAAAGGAACAACAACTCTAAAAACAACACTACATCTAGCCCAGAGTAAAAATAGAACAATAACTTGAACAACAAGAGTCCCTTAAAAGGACTGACCTTCTACTGACTGAAAAGAATTTCCAGGAATTCATAATAAGACCAATTTTTCAGTCCTTCTATTCTTTTGACTGCTGAGTATCAAAACTGTCTCTGACATTTGAGAAACTGTGCCAAATCAAACCAAATCCAACAATCTAAATTTGGCAACAAAACATTTTCTTATGTTAACATGTTCACAAGATAACTGTAAGAGTAGCATAAAACTCTTTGTTATGGCTTTTGACCTTGAACCTGATACCTTGGATGGAAAATTAATGAACTTGTCTCCGACAATGTTAAGATACACCTACATGCTATGTTTAGTTAAATCTATAAATAGATATCTTTTGGGAAGAAAAAACAAGTTATTTAAGTTGCATAATTGAATGTATTCAGCAGATATATCCACACACCAAATTTGAAACAAAAACCATTCATGACTGTTTGTTTTATCATACTCACATGCCAGTACAGTTATAAATGTGACTTAAGATTTTTGACCTTAAAATCAGTCTCCGAATGTTATCAACTTGTTCAATGTTATCAACTTGTTCAATGAAAAGCAATACAAAGTCTCTCAAAATCCACTTGTAAATGTACAAGTCACTGCATTCATGAAGTACAAATGCAGGCAATGATGTCTGGTTTGATCCCAATGTCAATTAAATCTGGTTGTACACTCCTTCACAAAAGTGTTACAAGCCACATCTGCACAACTTTAATTCTAAACCAGTTAAATAGCAAAACAAATGTTCAGTTACAACCCCATGTGAATGCCACCATTCATGCAAAGAGGAGTAGTGATAACAAGATTCTCAAGATGGCCACCATGCTACCATGCAGGAGGTCAGATGAGCTCCATTTTCATTCAAAACCTTGTACATATTACTACAGTAGTATTTTAGTGAAAACCCAAAAGTAACCATATAAAGATTTAAACCATCAAGGCAGCCATTTTTCAGGTTAGATCAGCATCACTGTACTAGAGGAAAAACTTAATAATACAAGAAAGAAGTGATTAAAAAAATTAAAAAGTTAGCATGGCTATCAGTATAGGAGAAAGAGCCGTTATGAGATTTTTCAAATTTTGGGAGGTCACATTGGTATTATTTTCATAAAGGACCAACTACATACAGTGAGAAGAGTCTCAGTGAAAATCACATTATGAAATTACTAAAACCTTAAAGTGTAGTAGTGATAACCATATTTTCAAGATGGTCACATTTATCAGCACCATTATTATTTAGGACGAACTAGATATTATAAGTTTCTCAGTGAAAAACCCATGTCTATAGAACCTTCTGTTCAGTGACTTAAGATTTTTAACATGGTGGCCATATTGTAGGTCTTATTGACACCATGCTGATTTAGGATCAAGTCTTTTAGTACAAATCCCCTGTTGCTATGACCATCAATTCTAGAGAAGCAACAAGATTTAAAAGATGGCCACTGTGGCCATGAAATTAAAGGTCTGAAAACCCCATGACATTATGACCATCCATTCAAGAGCAGTTGAGATATTAAGATTTTCAAGATGGATGCCATGATGGCTATATCGAATGTCAGATTGGCACCATTTTTATTTTAGACCAACTGGACATTATAAAGAAGTCTTGCAATGAAAGCCAATGTTGCACTGACCATCCACTCAGAAGAAATAGGAATAACAACATTTTTAAGATGGCCACAAACTTGACCATAATGAATGTCAGATGAGCACCATCTTTATTTAGAACCAGACAGACATCATAAAAAGTCTTCCGGTGAAATCCCATACAGACACAACCATCCATTCTGAAGGAGTATGAATAAAGCATTTTCAAGATGGTGACCTTGGGGCCCCATTTTCATTTAGATTTAATTTGATGTCATATAAAGCATTTTAGTCCAAACCAATGACAATATGACCAACCATTCACGTGGAGTTTAGATAGTAAGATGGCCATACAGGACCTTGGGATGAATTTGTGTGTAAGGTTTCATGGCAATCATCCTTGTAGTTTATCAGGAGTAGTGCTCAGAAATTCTGCTAACAGATGGACAATAGATCGATGGAGAAATTTTAACCAAAGTCAGTGAAGCATAAAATATGGGTCAAATTGTCATACTTTTGTGATGAGGGTGAAATATTTGTCAAGATGCAACCTGTCACCAAATTTCAGCTACAACAGTATGTATACACAGTGCAAAAAGCCTGAGCTAAATGCAAAAACTCAACCAAGAATATAAAAATACCATAAATATACAAACTTGACCTCAACCGCCAGGTGGCTAGTGGTTAGAGCATCTGCCTTGGATGCAGAGGTCGATGGTTTGAACCTCAGCTGAGTCATACCAAAGACTTATAAAAATGGTACTAACAGCTGCCTCGTTAGGTGCCCAATGTTAAGAGGTCAGTGTTAGGACTTGGTGGCCTGGAGTCTGGAAAATGTGACTGGGTGGAACATCATGCTACATGTCTGTGGCATGATGCCCCAATGCCAGACATCACTATAAACTGCCACACTGCAGACATCATAGCGATATGGCTCAAAAATTGTTAAAGCTACGTTAAAAATCTAAATCACACACACACACACACAAAAACTTGGCCTCTTTAGTCCCCTCCATAGGTACAGGTGCTATTAAACTCACTCCAAACTGTTGCCTAGCACATAGGAAGGAATAATGGTAGAGATGCAGTGATGCTCTACATATGCATGCCTTTATATGTGTGGACACTGAAGCCAATTCTAACACTAATGGTGATAGCACAACTGCTCTCCTATCTGATGTAGATGTGAGGACTTTTTTAATGTGCATCTTCAGATAATGAACAAAATACTAACATCCATCAAAAACTGAGACAAGGTTCACTCAAAAGTTTTGTCATACATCATATTCAGCTTCAATACAAAAAGGGCAATAACTCTAACCAAATTCGAAGGAGCAAAGTGATTTGTCCATATATATCTTCAGATGTTGCTCATCATATTTCTATAAAGTTTTATGGTGATGATCTGAAAACTGAGGGACTGGTTGCACTCACAAGATAATTATATATACTACTTTCAGCTGTGAGTCAAAAAGTCACAAAAATTGTGAGGTAAAGTAAATTTTCAACATGCACATCTTCAGATGATAACCACAGCATTTACCTGGAAACCATTAACAAACTACAGGACTAGATGTGTTCATAAGATTGTGTGATGTACATAATGAAGGATGGACCGACAGACGAATGGACATGATGATTCCTACAAGAGAATACCTGTATAACTACCCATGTCTTTGACAATAAAATATTCGTAGGTATTGAAATTAGAATACTTAGATATTACAGTGTGTGTGTGTGTGTGTGTGTGTGTGTCATTCAATAGCGCATCATTACATTCCTGAACAGCCATAGTTTCTAAGGAGCTTTCACACTACACTATTAACATTGCAGCCTTGAGTGAAACCAGGTTCGCAGAGAAGGGTTCTCTGACTGAGCTAGCAAGCGGCTACACCTTCTTCTGGAAAGGAAAAGCCCAAAACGAAGACAGGATCCACGGAGTCGGCCTGGCTATCAAATCAAGTCTTCTGAAGCAGCTTCCAGACCTGCCTGTTGGTATTAATGAAAGGCTAATGAAACTGTGGCTACCTATCAGCCACAAACGCCACACAATTATTAGCGCCTACACCCCTACCCTCATAAGCCCAGCGGAAACCTTCGAGCAGTTCTATGTGGACCTCAGCTCTGTATTGTGCTCAGTTCCAGCTGACGACAAGATCATACTACTGGGGGACTTCAACACCTGTGCTGGATGAAACTATGGTTGATGGAAAGGTGTGCTTGGCAAGCACGGTGTCAGCAAGATGAACAACAACGGCCTGCTCTTACTCTGCAAATGCGCAGAATTTGACCTCCTCATTACAAACTCAATGTTCAGAATGGCAAACAAACACAAGAACACCTGGATGTACCCCAGATCTTGCCAATGGCATTTAATCAACTATGTAATAATCCACCAGCGCGGTGCCCAGGATGTCCTCATCACCAAGGCCATGCGAGGAGCGGAATGTTGGACAGACCACAGACTTGTCCGAACTACCCTAAAGCTCCACATTGCCCCACATCACCCAAGGCATCCTAAGCTTGTGTGCACAGCCTTCAACATTGTCAAAGTCCAGCAGCCTTCCACCCAGCTCGATTTCTAGAAGAGCCTAGATGACAAGCTGTCTACCAATGGACCTATATGTGGAAATGCCTCCGAGGAATGGAACAAGCTCAGGGACATGATAAGAGCGACAGCTATGGTGACTCCGGGCCCCAAGAAGCGAACCCATCAAGACTGGTTCGACGAGAACAATGGTGCCATTGAAGAGCTGCTTGCCAGAAAGAACAAAGCATTCATGGACTGGCAGAATGACCCAAACTCCATCCCCAAAAAAGACCGCTTCAAATCCCATCAAGCTGAGGCTCAGAGAGAAATCCGCAAGATGCATGACCAGTGGTGGGAAAGGAAAGCTGATGAAGTGCAACGCTATGCCGACACTAATAACTCCAAAGAGTTCTACAGTGCCATCAAGTCAATCTTTGGCCCTTCAAAGTCTGGCTCTGCCCCCTTGCTTGCCGCAGATGGCAGTACACTAATAAAGGACAAGGCTGGCATTTAGGACAGATGGAAAGAACACTTTAGCCAGCTCCTAAACCTTCCCCTCATCGGTCAGCCAATCTGTTCCTGACCGAATACCCAAATAGCCAATGCACAACCAACTGAATGTTCCACCAGTGATAGAGGAGTTGAGGACGGCCATTAAACAACTGAACTGTGGCAGGGCACCTGGAAAGGATGGCATCCCAGTGGAGGTGTACAAGGCTCTCAGTGAACAGACTCTGGAGGCATTCTACGATGTGCTAATCAGCATCTTGATGGAGGAGGAGATGCCAGATGACCTCCGCGACGCATAAATTGTGACCCTCTATAAGAATAAAGGCACACATGTGGACTGCAGTAACTACAGAGGTATCTCCTTGCTCTCCATAGCTGGCAAAATACTTGTTTGCCTGGATGGATCAGTGTTTGATCTCCATCGCCTAGCTGCAAAAACCAAGATGCTAGAAAGACTCATCACTGAAGCACTCTTTGCAGATGACTGTGCCCTCATAGCCCATAAAGAGACTCACCTACAGACAATTGTGGACAGGTTCTCTGAAGCCTCCAATCTGTTCAGACTCACAATTAGCCTAGGAAAGACAGAAGTCCTCTTCCAGCCCGCCCCAACCACTGTCCCTTCACAACCCTACATCACCATTGGCGATATGCAGCTTAAGAATGTGGACAGTTTCAAATACCTAGGCAGCACAATATCCAGTGATGGCTCCCTGGACAAAGAGATCACTGCAAGGATCCAAAAAGCCAGCCAAGCACTTGGATGACTCCGAACCAAGGTCTTGCAGCACAAGGACATATGCCTGTCAACAAAGATGAAGGTGTACAATGCAGTTGTCCTCACGTCTCTCTTGTATGGCTGTGAAATGTGGACTGTCTACCAAAGGCACATCAGCCAGTTGGAACAATTCCACCAGCGCTCCCTGAGATCCATTATGCCAATCAAGTGGCAGGACCGAATCCCCAACCAGGAAGTCCTTGATAGAGCCAACACAACAAGCATCGAAGCCAAACTAATCCAGGCCCAGCTTTGTTGGACTGGCCATGTCATCCGCATGGATCAAAACAGATTCCCAAAGCAGCTATTCTTTGGCGAGTTAGCCCAGGGCAACCAAAACCAAGGCCACCTTTGCAAGAGGTACAAAGATAACCTCAAGACGCACATCAAATGGGCAGACCTTCAACCCCACCAGCTCGAGCTCACTGCCGCAGACAGAAGTCACTGGCAAGCCCTGACCATAAAAGCCAGTTCCACCTTTGAGGCTGACCGCTGCCAGCGTCTTGCTGTAGCTCGTGAGACGTCATAGAGCTGTATCCCAGCCACCCCCAACCACTGGTGTCCCATGTCCCACCTGCAACCGCCTGTGTGCATCGGAATTTGGACTCCGGAGCCACATGCGTGTCCATCGTCAATGAGACTGCACAACATGTCTTCCTTGCCCCTGAGAGACTACCAAGACATTGTGCCAAGTAAGTGCAGGCATTTCAAAACTAGCAAACAAAACAAAAACAAGTCAAAGATGGGCCAAATTACTAAAATACCAAGTCAATTAATTTTTAAGTTTTAGACTTCTTCCCTTTGATAGAGACAATACAGTTATTAAATATGATTAAATGCTCTAAACAGTCCTTCGCCTTCATTTTCAAACCAAACAGCACACATGAAAAAAGATGAAAACATAGAGAATTTTTATTTGATCTCAGCCAAAACAGCACTCACCCCTCCTCTCTTCTTTGTTGATGCTCTTTTGCAGAGGTGATTAGCATGGCAACAGATTGAAGTTTTTCTTCCTTCTGTAATCTCCTTTTGTCTCGCCTCAGCTTCGCCATAGCTATCTGACGCTCACGGTCTTCTGCTATCTTGTCCTTTTGTCTTTTTAATGCTCCCAGGATTGCAGCTTTTTCGTCATCAAAACAATTTTGAAGTTCTAGGAGGATATTCTGATACAAAGAAATTTATCACTAGAGCAATTTCTATGCATTTTTTACATATTGTTCAATTCTCAATCCACTAAGAATAACAAGAACCCCAAGATCATAAATCTGGTTTGTATTCTGAAATCTGTAACCACATATATTTGTCTGGGTGCTATGTCAGCATATATAAAAGTTTGGCAAAATAATACTTAAAACTGTTCCTATGATTGCAATTTATGTACATCGGACTATATGACCATTTCTCAAAGGATACCGAAGAATCATGGGATTGAATCCAACAAAAATAACACTCCTTTGCACATGGCTACCAAATCAACAATTACAATGCCAAGTTTAGTGAAATCCACTCATTAGTTAGAAGATAAGGTAACAGACATATGGATAGAAATACAGATGCACATAAAGATAAGGTAACAGACATATGGATAGAAATACAGATGCACATAAAGATAAGGTAATAGACATATGGATAGAAATACAGATGCACATAAAGATAAGGTAACAGACATATGGATAGAAATACAGATGCACATAAAGATGAAAAGATATCACAAAATCCCAAACATTTTTTAAAATGCACAAGGATAAATGTGCTCAAGGATTCCATCCATTACTATGTCTCTTAATATTTCTGGCAAAGTCATGAAAATTACCTATAATATGATATTAGTATGTTGGTACTGACTTGATACATTGTTTTTTGTAATACTGTTTATGACTGTAACAATATCAATATAATCTTGTTAATTCATTAGTAAATATCCCCTTGTTGCCTAAAAAGCAATTTTCTGATACAAAGTTTCAGTGCTAATTTAGGATTTAAACAACTGCAAGTATAATCATTGCTCAGATGCAGTAATTGATATATTGTGTCAGATGATGTAGTAAATGTTATCATAGTTGGATACAATGATGATGTATCAACTAATTAACTCCAAATTGCCATGAAGGATACTAAAATTCTACTTCCATAGGTAGTTTGTTGATGTGACTGATTCAAGGACATTATTATGTTTCATCTGCATGAGAAAGAAAGCATTACTATTATTAATTAGTAATCCCTTCTATCATTATTTACTTCCTCTTGTACATGTTCAGTAATCTGAAAACTGATTCTTGTCAAGAGATAAAACTGTGTTCCTTCTTAACCATTTTGACATACCCTCCTCCTCTTTTTCTCCTCCTCTTCCTTTTTTTCCTCCTCCTCAATGATGGTGTTGATGGTTGTGTCATCTATGGCAAGGCCCTCTGCCTGTCGCTGTTTAATCAATTCCTTACGACGGCGAAGCCGTTCCTGAAGTTTCTGCTTTTGATCCAGCTTCGATTCTCCAAAGATCTCCTCCAGCACTAAATGAAACAAGAGTACCATAAATGATACATGATATGGCCATATGTCCAACTCATGACCTTTTCTCTACTAATGACCTTGATTTCTGAGCTAACGACATGACTTCGATAAAGAAAGAGGACACAGACTTATATTATCCCTTGTTGTGACCTTGATAATGGGATAAGAGTTATGACTGTAAATAAGTGAGAAACTGCTAAATCATGATATCATTAAAATATCTTCACCACTTCAAAATTTATATTCTAGGCAAGAATACAAGTAAGAGTTACATTTCCCTGGTTATGATCTTCACCCTCAGGTAGACTATGTGCCTATGATGTGTGATACACAATCTAATCCTGATATAATATACTTGGGTAAAGTTTCATTACACTATCTTCAATAGTTCAAAAGTTACACTCCAGACAAGAATAAAAGTACTGTTAAAAATTTTCCTTGCTGTGACCATGTTTTTGCTAATGGGGACATGGCTATAGTGCAAAACACACTTTCAAGTCATACATGTATATTTGGGTGAAGTTTTATTAAAATATCTTTAAGTAATTCAAACGTTGTACTCATGCGAATTAGTTTCACTATATGTGACCTTGACCTTGCATATGAGCGCACAGCTATGTTACAGAACACACCATCTAGTCATGATATGTACTTGGGCAAAGTTTTGGTAAAATATCATCAGTGGTTCAGAAGGTATACTCTGGATAACGATACTGTTCTGTATATTTAATGTGTATTATTTATTGGTTTTTAATGATTATATGATCTATATATTTGTATTTTGTACTTGACCTTGTCCAAAATTAAGTTCATTGTGTACCTGACTAGGGACATTGATTTGTAAACAACATAATACATATCTAATATTTCTCTGTAAGAATAGATTATATTGGGATTATTATAAATGGAACAAAACATGTTTATCTTAATCTGAGTCAAGGACACTGGTATTCCTAATAATTAACCTGCTGTACCTGGTGTTTACCGGGTTCTTTATTATAATTTTAGTAACAGTTTTTTTTCTTCTTGACAACTCAGAATTTCTAGAAATTAACTTTTGATGCTCATCCTGGATCTACTATTGTGTCTTCGTTTTTTTTATATAATGTTGTTTACTTGAGAAATTACTCATTCCTGCATTAAGACCTTTAGCAACATCAGTCTTATTGTTGAGTTTAGATTTTCATTTGGGTGGAATTATTTATTCAAATATTTATTTACTGGAAATATGAAGTGCTCATCAATAATATTCTTGGACAGAAACATTAAT
Organism: Megalonaias nervosa; assembly: GCA_016617855.1. NCBI lineage: Eukaryota > Metazoa > Mollusca > Bivalvia > Unionida > Unionidae > Megalonaias > Megalonaias nervosa. The sequence continues at coordinate 3,971 of JAECUM010014841.1, read as the reverse complement.
TTGGAAATTATAATGAATTCAGACAAGAACATTTTTCAGTTATAATATTGTAATACAACAAAAGACTCTTAGCACATTGCCACAGTCCAAGCTATTGGTATATTACCACATTCAATATCGGAATTTAATTCAAATACCACTGGAATTCAGTTGAAATTTTATACATCTGAACTTATGATAAAACTTTTATGACTATTTGGGATTTAATTCACAATACTATGAGTTCTTTTTAAACTTCCACTTTGTTTTCTAGGGAAATAAATTACTTGTTGAATTTTACTAAACTTGTTAGTTTTTGCTCATTTCTGTTATTTAGTTAAAGACCAAAGAGTCGTAACAATACAAGTCATAGAATTACATTTTGCCTTGCTATGACCTTGACCTCAAGATGGGGCATAGCTAGGGTACACAACATACTGTCTAGATATACTACATGTATAAAGTTAGGGTACACAACATACTGTCTAGATATACTACATGTATATAGTTGGCTAAGTTTCATTAAAATATTTTTAATTGTTTAAAAGTTAGAGTCCAGACAAGGATACGAGTCTCAAATTTCAATCTTCCCTTACTATGACCTACACCATAAGGCATAGGGCCTGAATACGGTATGCAACTTACAGTCTAGTCAAGATATATATCTGGCAAAGTTTCATGAAAATATCTCCAATCACTACAAAGGTATAGTCTGGACAATCAAATGTTAGTGTCAGACAGACAATACCACAACATAAAATGGGTTTATAAAAATTACTCTTATATTTACCTGACAGTACAGTCTAGACTCCTTCATCTGACTTCCATTTATTGCAATAATTAGTGATTAATCTGACACAATGAATGTAAATAATTTACTACCAGTCATCGAAAATTGTGTCTCCTTTATCCAATAATATATAATAACAATTTGCTCAGGTGAATAGGAAGTTTTATGAACCCAAAATTTTATAATAATGACTGTTTCATGGTCGAATGGTTCATGAAACTTTATATTCATAAAAATAAAAGTCTGCAATTGTTTTATTATATTTTTTTAAAGAAAGTTGCAATTTAAGTTGTACAAGTGTAATTTACCTGTGGGATGCAAAGAACTTAATCCTAATCATATGACAGTAAAAACTACATATCATGTGATGTTTTACCATCCAGTGAAGAATCATCTCTCATGGGAACCAGATATTAATTAGGGTTTTATGATGTTTAATTGGTAACATATTGTGTTGGATAAATGTGATTTGAATGTAGAAGGTCTGTACAATTTGCCACATGAAACCAATTTCTATGATATATACTTATATGTATGATTCTGTGCAATGGAAGCAGTAGAAAAATTCCTTTGACTGCAGTATTTATCATGCTTTTACTGCAAGCAACAACAATGCACAGAATCATTAATAGATAAACATTGTAAAACAGTCAGTCCCTGTGACCTATAAAAAAATATTACCCATCATGATGAAATTGACACATATTCTTTAACCTCAGCACAAACTTTACAATATCAATGATGGAAACCCCCACCAAAAACCTGATCTGGGTAGAACATGTTTAAAAATGTGCATTTCTCCATAGAATATGAAATAGCTGAACTTGCATTTTTCATTCTGCTGGTAATCTGAGAGAATGCCAGCAGCCTCATCCAATTTTCCTTCTTTGCGGAGCTTTCTCTCCTTTAGCTTCATGCGGACCAGTTTCCTCTGCCTCTCTATTTCTGTCAACTTGTTCCATTCCTGTTCTCCATACTCCTTGATCAGAGCCTGTACAAATTATAATGTGTTGAATCATACGGTTATGTTCCACAGAATTTTCAATTAACAAAAGTAGAGTTTTAGAAGGTAAAAACTCCACACATACTTCAGGGTTCCTTGCATATTAAAAAGCTATATGATCCACTCCATAACAGGAAAAATTTATTTTCACAAGATGTACATTACAGCTTAAGTGAATAAAACTGAATTCAATACAGTTATCAAACTCAGGAGATCACAATCTTTTGGCTTAATTGGGGTAATAATTTTAATTTGCCAAAAGAAAATAAGACATAGAATGTTAATAAGGTTTTTTTGTTGCTGTCGGTTTTTAACATTAAAATCTCTACATGACTTTTTCCTTTCATTGTAAAATACCCTTGTTTTACTAATAACCCATTATCAATATGATCCCATGATTATCAATCTTGTAGTGTTGTCCGACTTAAAGAAACTAAAAAGGTTTTGTCATTTGACTAAATGCCTTATTTGCCTCTGCATTAACCGACAATGTTTCTTGCAAATATCAGTCTCCCAAAAATGTAGAAAAGAATCTTTTAAAAAGGTGATCATATAAAATTAAAGACAATGGGAACAGCTTGACATAATATGTACAGAAATATCAAAAGTAGCATGAAATTCCATAAAAAAAAATTCTAACTGAATACCACCACTTCACTAAAATGCACAGTGAAAAATATAAAAGCCGTACTGAACATGATGACATCATTAAAGTGCATCTTCCCATATTACGATTTTATTACTCCTGAACAAATTACTGGACACAATCTAACTGAGACTTCTTTGTCACTTGGGTAAGAAATCGAACCCATAAATTACATAGCTCTAACCAGAATATATGTGTGTGTGTGTGTGTGTGTCTGTGTGTGTGTGTGTTAAATAATTACATATTGGCAAGTTTTATAAATTTCCTAAGAAACAAGCAAAAATGAATGACCCTTTAATTGCATGACATAAGTTTGCAATTTTGCATGCTAGATTTTGTATGAAAGAATTGAACAATTCTGTATATAAGAAAAAGGTAAGAAATAGTCTGGTGATTTGATGAAGAAGTACATTTGGATGCCTCAGACATTATGCTTTTGCATCTGACATTGGGATGTGACATAATGCATGCATAACATTGAAGATGTGAGACAGATTTGTAATATAAGAGACCTATGGTGGTCCAAGATTGCTCACCTGTCTGACATGTCCCTAATAGCTAAATGCAAGAGCATTTGACCAAGAAATGTGGGTTAGTTTGATGCTTTCTGTAAACATTTCTTCCAATGCTGTTGATTGTGTATGTTATGAAAGGAACTGTTTCACAATTGTTTCAAGGTTTTTTTCTAGCTTTTCTATCAATATCTATGTCTGATCAGCATCATTTGTCCAAGATTAAAAGGTATGCTTTGTTTCAGAGTTGGTTAAATGCTGTTTAGCAGTTTTTTTTCTACATATTTGTGGAAATGTTTTTTCTACTTTTTTATATCATCTATCTAAATTTTTGAAAGCCTTATTTGCAGGCAGCTCTCTCTTAATTTTGTCAAATTCAGTTGAGCATTTGTTTTTACAAGAAGTTGTTTAAAAATTACTGCTTTTAGAAATGGTGGACATAATATGCAGATTGGCATAATTGAAAGGTCTTCATGTCAGGATGCTTTCTGTCAAGATTGTTCAAATTCTATACAGTAGTTTCAATGAAGTTGTTTCAAGTTTGTTTCTATTTTTATATGGTGGCTATACTTGATGGCAGATTGAAATCAGTTGTATTTCTGAACCCCTCTATGCCAGGCAGCTTCCTATCAAATTTGGTCACATTCTGTTGAACAGTTTTTGAGATGTTATTTAAAGGTTTTTCTATTTTTGGTAATGGTGGCCATATTTGATAGCAGACTGACATCATTTGTATAAATTTTCAAAGTCCTCATGTCAGAATGCTTTCTGACATGTTTTATCAAATTCTATTTGGCAGTTTCAGAAAAGTCATTTATAGGTTTTTATTTTCTTAATAACTGCAGGTATATCTGATGGTGGACCATCGTCTTTTGTATAACATGGAGAGGTCTCCGAGCCAGAATGCTTTCTGTCATGTTTGGACAAATTTTATTCAATAGTTTTGAAGAAAGAGTAATTTCAAGATAATGGTTGCCATATCTAATTGCAAATCAACATTATTTGTGTGTGATGTGATGTGATGTGATTATGATTTTTAAC
>JAECUM010014840.1:0-92574 GCA_016617855.1 Megalonaias nervosa | reverse complement strand
AAAACATATTTAGTTATTCTGAATCTGCCGACGTTGAAATTGTGGGAAAATATTATAAGAATAACAATCAAATAGAAGCATCGACAGCACCATCTGTATATGATCCTGTATCCAGGGATAAAACCGTTTATCTTCATGGGTGTGGAGGTTCTGGTAAAACAACACGTGTGATTGAATTATTTCGGAATTTTGATATGATTGTGCTAACACCCACAGGCAGACTCGCCAGAGAAATGACCGAACGGAAAGTGAAATCTCAAACGTATCATAGTTTCTTTAGATGGTGTGGAGACACGTGAACTCCATCACGGATGGGTGAGAAATATATTCCCAAGATTATTATCTGGGATGAAATTTGTACGGTTCAGTTGGATACATTAAAAATGTTCCTTGATTGGTTATTAACGAAAAATACTGCTGTGATAATGTGTGGCGATCATGGTCAACCACCACCCTTTCTTGGACAGTCTCCACACAAATGGTTAAAAACGTTTGTGGATTATTATGAAAAAATAACTGATGATCATAGAGCTATTGATGAACCACTGAAAGAATTTAAAAAATTAATCAGACTGCAGCCAGATAGAATACAGTGCGAAATAATGCGTGGAGTAATTCCAGAAACTACGATGAATGATTTTTGGAATTTGTGGAGACCAAACGATTTGATAGTTGCAAGTAAAAAGATAGTCAGAGATACACTGCAAGAGAAATTATTCCTGCGGCACAAAGAAAGATTTTAAAATCTACCTGTACCATTATGTTATCGACCAGCAGATACACGGCTGCAGAATATCGAAGTTGAAATTCCAAGAACTAGTGAGAAACAAAATCTTGTACTTAATGATATTGTCACAGTTCCTGTCAGTGCTGTCACTGGCGCGTTGAGCATGAGTAAAACTCCATGGACGTTAGGATACGCTACAACGATTCATTCATCACAAGGATTACCTATCGCTGACACAAACGTTTGGATTATTGATGATCGGATAGAATGGTCAAATTTAGTTTATCTCGCAGTGTCTCGAGTCAGAAGAATATCTCAACTGCACAGGATTATCATGGATTGCGTAATAACCGAAGAAATCACTGATGATGTATGCGATCAAGTTGTCAAGAAAAAATTATCTGGGTATCGACAATCTGACAAAAAAACAAAAAAAACAAAAAAAAAAAAAATAACCGCGATTTCGATCTCGACGTTGAATTTATCATGACACTGAAACAACCACAGAATAATCACTGTGCAAGTTGTAACTGTAATATGTTATGGCAGTATTCGAATAATAATCCAAGACAGTTTACCGTTGATAGAATTAATAGTAGTCTTGGTCACACACGCGAAAATGTGATGCTGACATGTCTTGAATGTAATCGACGTCGGGGGCGCTGGACGCCCTGGTGCCAGTTTACAGAAGTGAACGCGGTGGTAATTGTGTGTCTTCAGGAATTACTTGTAATTGTTCACGTACAAATCCACGGTGAGGAGCAGTGGAATCTAGTCTGTAGATTGCAGGTCTACCTGTGGATCTAACCAAGCTGGAAATTTTATGTGTGGTCACACTCCAGATAGGATCAGTTGCTCTTTTTCTACCCCCATCGAGTTCACCGGGTTCATATTAATATATTACAGTTACATTACCTAGTACAGGTTGAGAGGAAAAGTCATGTCGTTGTACAGGTATATATTTTCGTAATCGCGACGGTGAGTTTCATAGAATTTGCACGAGTAATTTCACTATTTAACGCAGATATCACACTTGGTAATCTTGCAACCTATTCGCGAGATCTCGTATCTGCCTGAATTATTTCCTTCTCATACTGGTATCCAAATAACCGCTCTGCAAGTGTTTGATTAAATCGTTCAACAATTGCCTGATCGCGATGAATTCCTGTATGTCCTCGTCTGATTTTGATATTATGTTGCTTCATCAACGATGATACTGCACCAAGAAATTCTTTGCCAGGATCAACCTGTAATAGTTGTGGCTATCGTAGACCACCTTGTGGTCCGGATCCTCGTTGATAAATTCGTTCAAACGCAGATGCAACTTCAGTTGCTGTTTTGGTTGATAGTGGTTCTGCTTCTTTATACCTACTTGCAACGTCAACGACAGTTAACGCGTATTTGTATGTGCGTGATCGACGTCTACCAATTTTAATAGTATCGTGCTGTAAAAACTAAATGTCTGCTTGATGAACTTCATTAGGAACAATGACATCAAAATGTGCGTGTTGAATTTTTTTAGGCGGACGTAGATAGATTTGCCATATTGCCTGTCGTGCTAACCAATTTGCAGCAACAACACGTGAGACTTTTGCTGCTTCACCAAGTTTACTAATCGCTGCTTTACCTCTCCAATATCCTCTTGGACTATAATAAACAGATTCCATTATTATGATAATAATCAGTTAATTAATTACCAGCCCCTAGCATTAGTTTACCTTTCATCGCAGATTTTACTAGAAAGCTAGCAAGTTTTTCTCTGAGAGATTTATCAGGGATATAATTTAACGCATGAATCAGCTTCACATTTGCGAGGTGCCGTTGTTGTAAATCTTTGCTTTTATACGCAACATCATGAATATGACACGCTTGATCAATTGCGTTTATTGGATACGCTCCAGGTTTTGGTTGGTCTTGGTTATCGAGCCGGATATCGAGACGAGTTCCAGGACCACAGTAATTAAAGCCAGGTAGATGTTTCTCACCAGGGTACTTCGCCCATGGAGTTCCTGGTAATTTTCCCAGCGAAGTGGCAATATCACCACCGGTTTTTGTTTTCGACGAAATAAATATAATTTTTTTGTGCCACATTGCTCACATTTACCTGTAAGAGCACGCTTTTTATTTTTTAGTTGTCACTGTAGTTAATCCACTAGTTGGCGTGGGTGCTCTACATCGAACACAATATAGATCCATGATATAAATTATTATGGATATAATTGACTTCTCAGCGACACGAACACGTGAGCCAGTAAAGCATCATCCAGCGTTAACAAATTCTATAAGGATGATAATAATTGGACCATCTGGAAGTGGTAAAACACAATTATTGCTTAATCTGATAATGAGATGGATAAAATGGGATAAGTTGTATTTGGTGGCGCCATCCGTAGATGATCAATGATGTTATGAAGTACTTAAGGATTTTAATGAAAACGCAGCGTCGTTGTATGAAGACGACAATGGTGTTGTTGATTTTATCACTGATATCAATAATGCTCCATCTGTAGATGACCTTGATGGACGTAGTAATAATCTTGTAGTATACCATGATGTAATGCTGGACAAACAATCAAATCCAGCTAGAATATTTTCTCGAGGCAGACGTAAAAACACGGATGTAATTTATGTTACCCAGCGATATGTACAAATTCCAAAAGTAATCAGAGATAACTGTAATATTTTAGTTGTGTTTAAAGGAGTTGATACACATACGTTACGAAACATTCATCAAACTTGGTGTTCAGGGGATATGGACATGATTAAATTCAAAAACTTCTTTGCACGCGCACAAGCTACCCCGTTTGGATTTATAACGATAAATTTGCATGATCCTAGGTCAAGGTATCATGTTGGTCTCGATAAAATTTTTGGTGATTCATACATATTTTTATTATTATATTAATTCTGATTCATAAATATTTTTATTATTACATGTATTTTATATTATAAATCTGAAATCCAGCGAAATTGTTAAGATTTTTCATTTTAATCGTGCAAACACCCCATCAAAATTATCGAATTTTGTTCAAATTCCTCATTTTTGTTGGGTCAAAACCCCAGCACATTTATGAAATTTGTTCAGATTTGCCAGATTTTTTCAGTTTTATAAAAATATTTCATAAATTATTTGATATTATATAAACTGAAATTTAGCAAAATTGTTAAGATTTCTCAGTTTATTCGTGCAAACACCCTATCAAAATAGATGAATTTTGTTCGAATTCCTCATTTTCAATCGTGCAAACGCCCCATCGGAATTGTGAAATTTATTCAGATTTCTTGATTTGATCATGCAAATACCCCATCGGATTTGTGAAACTCAGAATTTTACAGATTCAGAAATATTTTTATTATTATATTAATTCTGATTCAGAAATATTTTTATTATTCAGAATTATTTTTATTTTAAATAAATATTTATTACATAATGAATCAAGAAAATATTAACGCTGTTATTGTTGCCATTAAGCAATTGCAGCACGATGGTATAAAAATTTCTGATGAACTTAATCCTGAAAAAATTATGTGCGATTTTGAATCATTAATTTCAAAAATTCGAGAACAAGTATAATACACTACCATCCGATTACAGATTTGTAAAGATTATTCAGCAGGCAATGTTGCAGTCGTTGGTGTCAGTTACAGATGATCAGGTAAAATTATTTGTTCCTCTTGCAAGCTCAATCGAAAAAATTAGGTCAAAATTATCGCATGAGTACGAAACAAAAAACGAGTAAATGCTCGTACAAGACAACTGAGCGAGATTATAACAGCGAGTAAAGCCGTGGAAAAGAGTTACTTGCAAAGGATAGCTACGAATGTTATTCATCCCATAGTGAAAGTGAATGTAGTGAAAGACGACGAAACTGTGACTAAAATACAGTAAAAGAATATTTACTCAGAATCAGATAATAATAATTTTTTATTCTGATAATAGCAAAAAAAAAATATTCTACTCAGAATCAGAATATTTTTTTTAATTCTGCTTTTTTTTCTTCCACGAAAGCGAGATGTACGATGATATTCTACGAACGTAAGATCTACGATGATGTTCTACGAACGTAAGATCTATGATCTCAAGATCTACGATCTCACATACAGATTTACGATTAGTTCTTCTTTGCGTAAATCCAAAAGGTGTCCTTGCTGATCAGTAAGCTTAAAATTTATCCTTGATAACAGTGGATTATGCACACGCAAATAAACAACGTTGATTGGTTCTAATGCAATTAAATACCCTGGGGGAATTTGAGGGGTAATTGTGTATAAAATATATCCTTTCTGGGCTTGATTAGATTTTTGTAAGTCTACTTGATAACTGCCATCGACAACTTCACAAACTAGATTGACTGCGATCGTTGGTGTTATATTTACAATGCCCGGTGATATATGTCTGCCTGTGCCGTGGTCACCGTTATCGTATCTGAGAATTTTTGCCGGCGGTGCTGCTTTTCTCCATGCCTCCATAACTTTTGGAAAGTTTTCATGATTATGCTGCCAATTTCTTGTCCTGTCTCGATCTGAAGATCGGGTAAAATTAAATATTCATCGTCTAATCTGATTGCTTTTCCGTAATGATCCAAATACAGATATCGTAATTCATCATCGGCTTTTATGTTTACAAGAATAATTTTGTTAACATATATTAGGTCTGAATGGACCTGTCTCAGATGCCGAATATTTTCAATAATTTGTTGTCTTATATCATCGCTGCAATGTTGTATTATACTGGAAAACAAATTTTTTATGTTGGTGTGTGTTCGAGTGTATTCAGACCCGATTTCGTCGGCGTATAATTTAATAAACGCTGTGTTGACAATTTTTTTCTGTACTTCTTCAAATTTGAATAAATAAATTCCTATGTCAGGAATCATTTTATTTTCAATGATAAAATAAGCTGCATCAAGCTGATACCATAAACGACCTCGTCGATATTCTGGAAGATTTATAAATATGTTTTCTTTCGTAAGAAGCTCCTCTCGGCGTGGTTCTGGAGGTCCTTGATAAACCGGTGGAATATCAGGCCAACCAAGTACAGATCTGATCGAACTTCGATAATTATCAACCGCGTAATCCGGTGAAAGAATTTCTATCGCCGACGACAACGTCGGTTCGTGGACGATAATAGCTATCTTGGATTCTTTACCCGTTAACGATTTAATTTTGCGCTGGAATTCTTCATTGATTTCTTCGATCTGATAACTGCCCGTGGGTATACTTACAACTTGCCAATCGGGAGTTCCATCGTCGCAGTTTTTATTTGCAAATACTAATGAGTTATTCCGAGGAAGTCCACCAAACGATGTTGATCTAATATTTGGCCAAGTATAGTAAACTCGTAATTGTGCTAGTGCTATTTCATTTTTTGGAATTGCAGTTGGTACAACAACACTAAATTCAGGATTAGTTGAACTGGTTGATATCATCGTTGTTTTTAGCGGTGCTGTATAGGCGGCAATCTGTTGCAGCAGTTCCATCGTTGACGACGTTATTTAATTATCAGTTTCTATAACTAATTATAATTCCGTCTTTGACTGAGAACAAACTAGTTGTAATGCCTCGTTGCAAATCTTAATTATTTCTGTGAACTCACCATCAGTAATTATACCGTCGTTGAAGCACGACGAAATCAACGATGATATCTTCGAGTACGCTAACGTCACCGCGTGCAGTTTTAACGTGTACTCGTGTAATTTCTCGTTTGCACACGTCGATAATTTTTTTGCAATAATATTAAGAACACCAGCAATTGTTGTCACGGATGAAACACAAATTGTTAACACGGCCGGTGACGTCATCGTTACCGCAGATAAAATTACGCCAGTTCCAGCGATGATCGCAGATGCCGAATGAACAACTACGTCGATCACAACTGCGCGTCTGCGATATTATTTTGCTTGTGCGTCGTATTCATCAATGATTTTTTTTCAGTTTGGTTTGACACTCACATACTTGATTGTATCTGTGTTGGTTAGCGTCGATCATTATTATTAAGTAGATTAACGCGACTAATTCAAGATTCTGAAGTATTAAGTAATCAATTGAGGTGTTTCAGCGACAAATTCAAGACACCACCAGTAAGACGCTGAGGTTAATTTTTTATCAGATGGTTCCAGTATAAACGTTTCTTCGGTATCTTTATTTAACACTATTGACACAGTTCCAGAAAAATCATTGGTTGAATGACGCCATGGAAATGTAGTAAATATCCTAAATTTTGCAGAGCTGAACACGGACAGCCTGTACACGCCAGTAACCGTTGCGGTATGTTTGATAGTGTTATTTTGCTATGACCATGTTGATGATCCTGAAGATACTGTGTATACTATATTGTTAATCTGCTGGTGAGGAATTTTAACGAGGTTAGTTTTTTGAACGATATTAGGAATTCCACTGACAATATCGTTGAGTTTCGTGTTAACGTCAGCGAGTTTTATGTCAACGGTTGGTGGACTTCCAAAAAATTCATTAATGGTTCTGTTTACGTTTCTGCGAAATTTCAGAAACAGTTGTACTTGATTAGTAAAATCAGTTTTTAGTGAGGTCATTCTATCATTGATCGTCGACAACGAAGTTGTCATTGGGATGTTGTTATCGTCGACATATTTTTTTGTTGCAGCGTCGAGATTATCTGTTGGTTCTCCAACGTTGGTAATTTTATTGTTGTTCATGTTAATGGGTCTATCCATTGTATCACCAGTCTTTAAAAGTCGTTCGGATATACTATTTCGGATCGACAACGGAGTAACAGCGCTAGGGACAAGCTTTTCTTCCCGGTCATAAATGGCAACGAGACCTTCTCGTGTTGCTCTGTTACGAACAATAATATCGTTGATTGAAATATTACTTGTTTTCAATTTTCCTTCACGGTTTTGAAATACTATAAGTTCACAAGGATCAACTTCGGCAAGATTGAGCAGGTCAGATATATCATCGCTGATCTGTTTTTTTTTACTTGCTTGAGTAAGTCTTCACCTGGTTTTTCGGTTTTAGTTTTAGCTGATCTTCCGTAAATATCTACCATTATACAATACAATATAATAGTTGTTTAAAACGAACGATGCTGGTTAACGGTGTACTTGTGCACAACTTTATGAGGTGGTACTGACGATGATGAAATCGCGTCATGTACAGCAAGTATTTCTCTGCCACATATTGGTGGGTCGGTTATTTTTTGTGTTGGTAACGTTGAATACCAGAATAATATATTTTTATCGCTGTTCACGTATTATAAAAATTCTTTTGGTGGTGCTAACCCGTACGAATCAAAATAAATAATTCCACGTGGATCAATCGCGTATGCAACCCAATGTGTACCTGTGTTGGCGGATTCATCAAGATTAATAATACCAGTTTCAACGCGGTTTGGTTTACGCGGTAATTGATCACGCATAAAAACACGTCTGAAATTTTTTATGTTTAGCTGGGCAGCAGCATCAAGTGATGTGATGTGATGTGATTTGAATTTTTAACGTAGCTTTAACAATTTTTCAGTCATATCGCTACGATGTCTGCAGTGTGGCAGTTTATAGTGATGTCTAGCACTGGGGCATCATGCCGCAGACATGTAGCATGATGTCCCACCCAGTCACATTATCCTGACACCAGGCCGACCAGTCCTAACACTAACCTCTTAATGCTGAGCGCCAATTTACAGCAGCATCAAGTAAATCAAAATTAGACATTGGAAGAATCAACGAGGTATCGTACCTGGTAATCTTAGACCTAGACCGTACCCTGGTATCGTTCCTGGTAATCTAAGACCTCGACCATTCCCGGGTATCGTTCCTGGTAATCTCAGACCCTTTCCCTTTTTTTAGATCTTTTTAAACCCTTCCCTGTAGCTTTCTTTAATGCCATTCTAGCAGCGGTTCCAACAGCACCTAACGCAGCAGCTTTTGCAACAGTTCGGGCTGCAGCGGCTATTAACGCGAAAAGCTGCGAGAAGTGGAAATATTTCACCGGTTTTAACAGCATTGCTAATAGCACTCGCTGAAAGATTAAGTCGTAATCCGGTTTTTTATTTTTTAGCGTCGTTGAAGTGCTTTAGTTGACGTTCTGTCAGCAATAGTTTATTAGGATCACTTGAGATTTGTCCTTGTTTTAACGATATTGTTGTTCCACAGTTATCTTTGGACGCTGATTGTAGTTTTTTAATCTGACCAGGAGTCAGACTGACACTAACATTATGACATGACATTTATAATAATATTTTGATTTTTAAATCAACGATTTCATGTTTTCGACTGGGGCATCGACGACTCTCATGCGACCACCAACACCTTCAAGCAACATTGTTTTATCACTGAGTATAACTGCTATTGCTCTGTAATTGGCAATTGCTCCTCGGTTTACGCGAGCTCGAAAGTGAATGTCAACAACAGACAGCCTAAATAAATCTAAATGCTCCAGCGAAAAGTAATAAATCGGATACAGGGTTGTAAAATCTAGTTGTGATATTTGTAAACCAGTGTCAACATTTTGATCACGTCCCATAAACGACATTAAACGATGATATGCGCGTGCTACATGATTTTGATCGAAATTTAGTAGTATATCTTCAGATGGTTCTTGATGCCCATTTATTCTCAGTGAAACCTCAGAAACACCGAGTTTGTCAAATATCATTATACTACGTGTTTGCTCATTTATTCGTGCAGTATCTTGAAGCGCAACGAATATATGTCGCGGCGCAAACACACCTTACTGTGATGCTATGAATAAACCATTAATTGTGCTTTGAACACTGCCTGTAGTCATCGTTAACCATGATAATGTCGATTTACCGCCTTGATTCATAAAGTAGAGTAAAAGTTCTTCTCCAGGTATCGTTGGAGTTATTAATGGCATCCATAATGAAAGTTTTGTTAGTATTACTTTACCTGCATCGCCAGCAGGTCGCCATATTGCATCATCGTCTGTGGCTTTTCGTACGAGTACAACTGTATGTTTGGCTCCGAAAATAACCTTCCTGACATTTCTACAAAATCCAAAGATATGTGACAGTGGAATTGCACATGAAAATCTTCTACTTCTACCTTGCAACATTGCTCGACGTGCTGTAAATCCTAGATTAAAATTTGGATTATCACCATGAACCACAGGCCACACATCAACGTCAGCGGCACCGGCAAAGTTTCTTGGTCGTCTTATATTATACCTTCCGTATTCAGCGTGGTCAGAAGTGTCCTTGGTAAACATCATTGATGGACCAGCTGATCTTGAATAATCATCGCTGTATCTTGCAAGACCCAATATCGTTGTTGCAACGTCAGCGTCCTTCTGAATTGGTTCAATGGGCCTTCCGTCGATGATGTATATAGCACTATCGAACAACGCCATAATGCCATTATTAACAAAACCAACACTAACATCAGCTCCATATTCAGTATTATCTGTTTTTAAGATCTCACCCTCTACTTCAATAAATGCTTCAGCGGGTAAAAAATATCTGCTTGTATCCTAAACTTGTAATTCGATTCTTCCACGCTGATTTGGCTGTCGTGCATCATAAGAATAATACTAATAATCACGCATCGATTTATCTTTGAGAACTGGTGCATCCATGTCAAATGCGGGATCAGATATACGTTTGAATATCTTTATTATTATCGTGTTCGTCTAACACGAAGACCGCTTCCTGCTATTAAACTTGCGGTTATATTTTTTTTTCCTTTTCTGATATGGGTACACTAGCCAGCTCTGCTAGTTTTTGATTTGCAGCTTAATTTATTATTTTACTAACATTTTCAGGCATATCCGTAGTGCTGGGTAATTTTACTGGTTGAGGTTTTCGTCGTATTAATCGTGCTAATCTTTCTTTGATTGCCGAGAATGCTTTACCGGCAACATCGCCAACAGCACCAATACCTTTATCACAAATAACGTCTATAGCTTTCATGCCTAATTGTTTTGCAACAGGTTTTGCTTTTGGAGCTAACCTTACGAATAGACCCTGAACAACATCACCAAGTCCATCGTCGTAGAACGCTTTATAGGCTGGTAATCGCGAATTTATCACCCTGACCATAGTCGGTCCACGTTGAGCATTATGTATAATCATTTTTATTATAGTTATTATATCTAACTGTTTAATCACTGTAATAATCGTCGATAATTTCATTGATGAGTTCCCGGTAAACATTAATGTCCATGATACCGCCTATAAACAATCGTTGACAAATTGATGCTTTTTCATTGATGATCCCAGGAGAGTTATTACCAGCTCGTTTTCCACCAATTAAAATTTCTAATGTGTCTACATCGGCAAGAATGTTATCCGGACATGGAGTAATAAGACCACTTCCTTGAGTATCTATACCGCTTCCAGTTGCACCAGAGTCAGGTGATGGTTGTCTCCGGTGTCGAGATCTCGGTCCTACTGGTGAGCGTAATTCCAACTCTTCTTCTTCTTGTTTTCTTGCTCGTTCAAACTCTTTAAGTTTCGATTTTATTTCTTTTTCTTTTCGTTTTCTTGATTGTTTAGCTTCTTCAAGCTTTGACTTCATTTCTTCTTCTTTTTGTTTTCTTGCTTGGTTTATTTGTGCAATATATTCATTTACTGTCTGGTGAAAAATATCAAACTGATTTTTATCGATTTCAGTTCTGACTTGCGGAGTATAAGTAGCGATGCGATATACATCCCTAATCCAATCGGTAGATTTCAGAGTTTTAACATACTCGGGTTTTACATATTTCTCTCTTTCATAATATCCATACGCGGCAATATCCACTACTCGGTCTTTGTCCCTGATAGCGGCAAGACCTTCAGGTGTAAATGTATATGTGATGATAGTTCTAATTCTTGGAAAAAGTTGTTGCTGATCTTCAGGTGGTGGTTGAGGAGGTTGCCCGGGTGGAGGTTGAGGAGGTTGAAGACGCCCAGCAATATCAACAGGCAATGTTTCAAGAGCTTTTTGTGTTGCCTCAGTTGCCTTAACAATTTGTTTTGTTGCTTCTACAGTTGTTTTAAATAACTGTTCTGCACCTTCTGCAAATTCCACCCGAGATTCTTGACGCGCTTGTAATTTTTGTTTGACAGAATCTCTCACGGGTAGATATTTTTTTATTGCCTCATGTCGCTCTCGAGCTAATCTTACTGAGTGAGCTTCACCGATCATTATTGATATAATAATGATTTAATTACAGCAGCAGAGAAGCTGACGACGACACATGTGTGTGCGCGTCGCAAACGAACACGTCTAAAATTTGAAGAAAAAAAAATAGTCAGCGCGGGGTAATAAAAAAGCTAATTGGATCTGTTTCCCCTTGCATGGGAATATACTCGGTTAACGATTTCGGTTTGAAATTATTGACCTTATTTTTCAGTCTTCGTAGAACCCTTATTTTTGCAAACGGAGCCCTCTATAAAAGTTGTAGGGTTCAGCTTCTCTGCTGCTAGCTGTCATATCCTCTGGCAATGAACCTAACCAGATTGGATGTCTCGAAGCCAAGCGGACTGCTGGATGTGAGGTTATGTCAGTGTACAGTGGAAGTTTCTCACTGGCATAAACCTTAGCCAGCAGTTTTGTGGTTCCTTCCTGGCGACGGAGATGTGGAGGAGGAATGTTGCTGAGTACCGGCAGCCATGGTAAAGGAGTAGAACGTAGTGTTCCATAGATTATGCGCATTATTGTGCTGAGCTTTACATCAATTAACTTGGTATGGGACGATCGAGTCCATACAGGAGCGCAATACTCAGATGTTGAATAACAGAGGGCCAGTGCTGATGTCTTGAGTGTCTGAGTAATTTCTTGTAATAAAAAAATAAAATTAGACGGATTGAAAGTACTGTAAAGTAATGATCTTTCTGTTTAAACTTGAATGTATTTAAGTACTGTTACTCAGTGAAATTTTGTCCTGATATTTGCTTGGAAGTAGAGTTTATGTATTCAGTAAGTGTGGTGTATGAAAGAAAGGGTCACTCATGGGTCCAAAACCCACAGTCCATTAGAGAAGTAAGGGAAATTCAACCTGCCCTTGACTGCAGTTTCAATCAATCCATATATCCCATGCAACATATTTTAAACATTCAAGGCTAAAAGGTAAATCTCTATTTCAGCAATGTAGACAGATCAAAGACACGACTACACAGTATATATATATATCTCGGCCGAGCCCGGTTACGCACGTCACGTTGGGATTTTTTTTAGAAGTTGTACAATATCCTTCATAAAACGCCAGATGCCAAATTCATATTTTAATGTGTACATTACAACAATTGAAAAGGAAGTGTGACTAAAATTGAGATTTGCAATAAATACAAAACCACAAAAGTGTTTGGCTTTGAGTCGGGGAACGAAGAGTTTTGATACGTCGTAGGATCATACGTTTCGGCCTGACGGCCTCGTCATATTCTTACACCGCATCAGGCTCATTCTTTCTGCCCACTCGAAACAAAACACATATGTATTTTTGTTTTTATATTTATGCGCCTTTAATCACATGTTTTACACGTGTCCCCTATGTCAACGTGGTGGCCTATTGGACAGTTGTGAAACATAATCAAACTTTCGGAAAAATGTCGGATTAAAAAACAAAATCATGTTTTAGGTATTTACTAGCGTATGTGAATGTGTTAAGTATATGTATTCCTTTGTAAGGCTGCGAATCATCCTACGATTTTGAGGAGCGCACTTGTTTCCTGCCTGAACATTACGTAATTTTCTTTAGTTCACTGAATATTTTGTAGTTGTTGAACAAGTGCGTTTCATGTTTACTGTTCTCTCCCTATTACCACTAATAGTGTAGCTACTAAATTGTTGGTCCCACTATCAACACTTTCGATTTTTATCAATAGGCTCTTGAATATCATCAGTACGATGTCTTTGATAGTATCATCTATAATGTAAACTTAATCATCCCGCCTTAGTTACAGCTTTTAGATTGCAACGTATACAACGGTTAATATACACATACCAAATTCATCGACAATAAGGTATTGGTCATTTAAATTTTGGGAAGGGGTGCTATAAATCAGAGCAAAATATTTGTTTCAACTATTGACGGTCAGACATTAAACAAAAAAGTGTCAGGCCCCTGCCCAAGAACATTGAATTGTTGGTCCCTAATATAACTGCGGTATACCGTGTTACGTATCGCGGTACCGTCAGAAATGCCACGGTATACGGCGGTACAAATGTTTTTTCGCAGTACCCAGCCTTTAGGCAATAGCAGCAGTACATTATCTTGCCCAGTGGCACAGTCTGGTGCCGCCGCATCTCCCTGGTTGCACGTCCAGCACTTTAATATTAGAAAAAGACGAATAGCGTAGCACATTGAATGTAGAATAAAGCCGACAATAATTATTTCAGATGTATCAACGCTTTGGCAGTTGCGTAACTTTTTTTTATAAATTGACAAAAAATATTAGCATATAAACATTGTCCTGTATCAAGCAAACACACAAATTCATGCCAGTTAAATTAAACGTTATTCCATATAAATAACAGGTATTTAAATGAAATTATTTTTTGTGTAAATAAATGCAAACTACGCATGAAAAGATTTAATATATAAAGGAATCATTATACAAATAAATGTTTATTTATTATAGCAGTTAAATACAATATAGGCTGCACATAAAATTATATACTTTTAATATAAATGACGATTATACGAATTACACATAAGAAGAAATTTTGAAACTTTCGACACGCCGTATATTTCAGACTTCATCCGTCCTCTACATATTCTGCCTGACCTGGTGCCTTGTTTTCAAGGCAATTGAAATTATTATTACATTAATAATAATAATAATAATAATAATAATAATAATAATAATAACAATAACTAGGGGTGGTTGTAGCAGCAGCAATAATAATAACAGCAACATTTAAGGTGGTTTGGCATTTTTTAAATGGATTTGCTAAATGAATCGAATATTTCCGAATGATAAATAGTCAGTATCATATTTGTTAAAAGACAGCAAAATATTTGTCTAGAAAAAATGGTGACGACTGTAATCTCTTTGTCATACAACCTTCAACTACGCGATAGTTATCTCCCTTATTGTGCGCATACATCCGGGTTTTTGTTCTAAGATGGCTGCCGCTTGCAACCTTTGCAAATAAGGACAGTGCATTTATTTAATCATTGATTTTTAACAATACGCCCAAATATTGGGACAATTTGTAATCTACACAAGCTTATTAAAGTACTAATGTTTATTTAATAAGAGAAGTGGATATTTGATTTAAATTTTATTCTGTTTGTCCATGAATTGAGAGGCCGAGGCCGCTGTAAACAATGTCACAAAAGTTTACTAAAGATCTAAGTGGCCTCGATAGAACAGAAGCTAGAAGTGTCAAAGGTAAATAAAGATTCATAGTGTTGTTAACTTAGCGCTGGTAACAATGTATTGATTGAAAATTGTCCAGTTTTCTTCTGTGCACAGAATTATTTAGTTGATATTTTAAACTTCTGTCCTTATGTCTGTCTCACCGAGGTAAAATGGAATAAAACGTTGGTGTTATTAATTATTATTCAATGACATTTACTTTTTAGTACTGTATTAGTACCCCACCTTCGTGGACCACGTTGAGGCTACGACATCGTACCTATGGTACAGTCATCATATAGATATATAAAGGTCAGTCTAGGGACATAACACAGTTCACGTTATACATGGGTGTCCCTCATCTATAAACCAAATACTCTAGAGGTGCATTCAGTGTGCATAAAAATGTAAAAAATGTTAAGGTTCTTAGGGATATCAGGATTCCGTCAAAGGAAATAAAAAATAAAAACAAAAAATAAAAAAGAGAATGGACTGCCCTGTTACAGAAATGTAAGAATCCACTACCAGTGAAACAAAACAAAAAAAATGACCAGAAGTTAAAAATTGAGAACAAGTTTGACTTGGAAATGTTAATGCATTAACATACACTGGAATTTTAATCCTGGTTACTAACAAATAGTTTGAAAATAAAAAGATGATTTAGACATTTTTGAGCTTATTCTGACCCTTCCCATCCCATTTTAGATATTTCTGCTAAAGATCAAAGTTGGCATGACATTATTTGATTCCAATACTTGTTAGTGTCATCAGAAGTGACTTCAATATAAAATGGTCATCATTTAAATTAGTTGCTTTTATTTTTAATTTGTACATATTTATTTTAAACATTATAGACATGTTCATCCCAAGTATTCTACATCTTCCCATTTGTTTCTAACTGCCTACCAATTTTAAAAACAAAAGGTATCAAGGATATAAAATATACATAAAAATTATTCATTTAATTCATTTTTTATATCTGTGGTGCTTTTCATTTTCAAAATCAAAATCAGTAGCAGGATACAAACAGACAGGAGGGTGTGTGATACTATTGTTGGGCCTAAGTCAAAATAGTGCTGCTTAGATATTCAATATGGCCACCACAGCAGCCGTTTTTTTTTTTTTTGCTACTTCCCCAGAATTGATGCTCATATCAACACGGGGTTTTCACAAAAGACTTGCGATACTTAGTTGTTCTAAGAAAATGATGCCTATCCAACATCCAATATGGCTACTGTGTCAGCCATCTTGAATATCTTGTTATCCCTATTCCTTCTGACACAGAAAGTCATATTGACAAAGGGTCTTCAATAGTTGACTTCTTCTGATGTCTAGTTGGTCATAAATGAAAATGGTGCAGCCCAGACATGCAATATTGCCATGTGAATGAATGGTCATAGGAACATGGGGGTTTTCACTGCAAGACTTCTTATAATGTAGTTGGTCCTAAATGAAAATGGTGCTAATCTGACATTTCATATGTCCACAATAGCAGCCAACTTGAATTCTTATTATTGGTACTCCCTTGAAATGAATGTCATATCAGCTTGGGGATTTTACTGGAAGATTTCTTATGTTGAATAGTTCAAAGTTGGTCATAAATTAAAATTATGCATATGCGATGTCCAATATGGCCACAACAGCAATATTATTGAAAATCTTGTCACTGCTGTTCCTATAAGGAAAGTCATATCAACGTTGGGTTTTCAGAAGAAGACTCCTTGAGAAGTCTAGTTTGTAAATGGTGCTAATCCAACATCCAACATGGTCACTATGGAAGTCATCTTGAAAATCTTGTTATTGCTATGCCTCCTAAATGGATAGGCATATCAACTTAGGATTTTCACTAGAAGACTAATTATGATATTGAGTTGGTCCTATATGAAAATGGTGCTGATTTGACCTCATTTATGAATGACACAATATATTGACAATCTTTTATCTAGCTCTTGTGAATATATGGTCATATCATCAAGGGTTCTTCACCAAAAGTCTTCTTATGGTGTGTAGTTTGTCCTGAATGAAAATGCAGCTGATCTGACATTCAGCATAGCTGTCTCAGTGGCTAATTTGAAAATCTTATAGCTCTAGAATCTCAGAAAGGGTTTCAACACTCTGGAGTTTAAAATGATGTCTTCCCAGAAATTCCTGGAAATTCTTATTGGACACTAGAGCATCTGTTGCTTCATTTGCCTCCTTATTCTTTACCGCAACTGATAGTTATTGTATCAGAGATTTTGATTTGTGTTATGTATTGATATGTGGCACAGGTTTTGCTCCTAACAGAAACTTGATCTTCATGAGTGCCAGCTGGTAAATAAACTACATTCCAAGGCAAGTTAATTCAGTTTGCTCCATCGGGAAAATTGCAGCATCTTGCCTGAGACATTCACACATTTATAAAATGTTTATAAAATGTTTGTAAAACTTTATTTAGCCCATTTCTGTCTTTCAGTAGTGATGCAAATGTTGTACATGTTTTCTTCTTGATCTTTTTCAGTCTATACTAGTGGAGTGGATTCCGTATCAGCTGATGCAGAAATTGTTGCTCAGGCAATAACTGAACTTCAGAAAGCCACACCTGCCCTCAGTATCACCACCCCTCCAGCGGCTGAGCTGGTAGATATTGCAGAAGAATTACTAGCCATACATGATGCCCAGGCTAATGATTATGGCAATGCATCACAGCTTATAACCAGTTCTCAGTTAAATTCTTATAACAAGGGAGATGCTTATAATAATAATATAAACAATTCACAGTCAAATTGTAGCGAATATTCTAGTGTTGTGTATACATCACCAAACACTTACAATGCTAGATACCAGAATGACGTGGCCTCTGGAGGAAATGTGTCCACCACTGCAGCAAATTTTGTGCAGAATCTTGCATCAAACCAAACAGTGTCTGCACAGTCACAGTTTGGGCAGGGCCAAGATACTGTACAGATAGTGGTAACAGAAAATGGGGTATTGGCCAATGCCTTGATGGATACAAGTGGTATTATCACTCTCCAAGAGGAAAACTTAACACCAGAAGTTCTGACAGCTGTCAATACTGACCTAACGCAGAATGCCACATCCCAGCAAACAAGGTCTGCTCACCAGCAGTCAGGGTCAGCTCAGTCTGAAGCAAATACAACCAACCAATCACAGAGCTTTGAAGTGAATATCAGTCAGTCTCTATCTAATATTCATAGAGTCTCCTCTTATGGCCCTACCTGTGCCAGTAGTCCAGCTGCCATTAGCAGTCGATCATTTGACAGTTTACCCCAGGGCAGTCAGTCAGAGATCATAGTGTATGTTGAGGAGGGTTTTATGCCAGGTTCCATGGGAGAATTGGAGAATAAGAACTTGCAGTTAGTGGACACAGCTGTCCAGGCCAATGATTATGAGATTGAGCGTAGGTCTGGACGAGTGCCAGCTAGAAAGAGGATTATTCCACATAAGTTCAGGTATCTTTATCATGGTGGTTTTTAAAGAAAAAGCAAGGGTTATGTGATGCTGCAGATCCATATGTACATAATGAGTAGTTTCATGCAACTCCACCTCCACTGTTCTAGACAAGACTTAAAACCATGAGATATGATTGGGGTTGGTCTCCTGATGCAAACAGTAGCTGTAAAGATTTTGTTGCAGCCCTGGGTTTATTAAGGAGGTGTGGTTGTTGTACATAAATTTAATAACAGCAGCAATGCATAACCTGTCTCTACTGCATAGCTTAATCTTTTTCATGCCAGAAAACTGCATCTATTTGATATGAATACATCTTGCCACAGTGTTGATGGAGAATTTTCCATGCCTATGTGCAAAACAATCATCTTTGTCAAGGATGCCATATTAATAGATGTATGTTGAATTCATGACCAGATTAGTTGGTTATAGTAAGTCTTTTGCATTAAGGAAATAATGCAGCAGAGGGCCTACCCTAACATAGTAGGAATGACATTTTTTTTTCCTAATTAATTGTCTAAAACATCAGTTTGGTATGTGTTTCATATTTGTATCTTGATAATTGATCTTGTGACTCACATCATATTGTTATTGTGTGTGTATCTTTGTAATTGCTCTTCAGTAAAGGTTTTACAACTGAACATCTCAGATTTATTATAAAGTAAAGACAGGTTAAATTCCCACTATCCACCTTCTGCATGCACTGGGAGGTATATAGCACACACCATATAAACAACAAATGAGTTTCTGTGTGACATAAAATAACATGTTGTCATTATTTGTTGTTGTCTTCAGGGAAACTTTATTTCAGAGAATAATGTCAGAACAGCCTGTGGCAAAGTGTGGCCATAATAAGGGCCCTTAAGGACACTCACTCTGACTGCCTCACTGTTTCAAAATGCACATGAAAGAATTGTGTATTTTATAAATTATGGTCTACTGAAACTTGGAATCCAGTGAATCAATATGCACATATAGAGGTCAATGGAAAAGTCCCTTCCCCTCCTTATCAGAATCTGTAGGTTTCTCTCATGTAGAGCCCCAAAGTTCTCACTGCAAGATGATTAGCTCTTCAGGTAAGAAGTGAACTCCCAGGTCCCTGGAGATATGGGACAGTAATTTAGGAGACAGGTGAGACCCTTTGAGAAGGGATTGAACATTTGAGGAATAGATTGTCCCCAATCCAAAAGGGAGGGAAGGCAAATGCATCTCACATTTAGAGCAGCATGTTACTCGCTCCCACAAGGGAGGAGATGCATTGCACACCGCACTTCCTGGGTAGTGTGTCACACCCTCCCGTGAGAGAGGAGTTGCATAACATCCATCATTTCTGTAGTTGCATGTTGTGCCCTCCCATTTGGGAAGAGCAGTACTGAACCCTTCATAGTATTGAATTGGACGAACAAGGTTCTGACATATCTATATTGCCTGACTACCATAGTTACTGACTGTTGACTGATCACTGACCAGGCAGTTCATCCAACTGACCAGTCAGCGTGTGGATAACCTATGAGTTCATCTAGGTGACTGGTTAGATCATACTGGTTCCCAGCCACTGGTTGTCTCTCACTTATTGTCGACTATTCACCTGTCATCACTCAAAGGCGTCAAGGTCCGCCTTGGATGCAGGAGGTCATGGGTTCGAACCCCGTTAGAGTCATACCAAAGACTTATAAAAATGGTACTAACAGATGCCTCTATAGGTACTCAGCATTAAGTGTTTAGTGTTATGACTGGTTGGTCAGGTGTCAGGATAATGTGACTGGGTGGGACATGGTGCTACATGTCTGCGGCATTACGCCCCAGTGCTAGACATCACAATAAACTGTCACACTGCAGATATCGTAGTGACATGACTGAAAAATTGTTAAAGCTACTTTAAAAATTCAGATCACACACACACACAGTCAAAGGCCTCACAGTATACGGATAGAGATTGGACTGAGTTCCCCCATTTCCCCACTCTACCATTACATTTTGTGCTGGAATGGGAATCTGCCCACCATGTTCAGTGTAAGGAAAGGGTTATGGATCAGTATCCCCTATTCCCTGTTATCACTGTGAATCCTTATGGAATGTGGGGCCCTCCACTTCAAGGTCATTGTTTCTTTATGCCTCCGTGGACTACTGTATGCGGAGCAGAGGTGATGCAACCTGTGTACCGCCATCATCTTTTAATGTGTCATCAATCAGGAAGGCTGCAGGTATATTGTCATCCAGGAAAGACAAGTGGTCTCATCTTCCCACTGGAACTTCTAGTATACACAGAGCCCCTACCCACTATGATTAGGCTATTGGCAGTGGCACATAGTGCTCTAATATCACCTTTGCCTTTGTTGGACATAGTGATGCTCAGCTACCCTTCTGCTTGGGTGCACTAGATGATGATGATGCCCTATCTGTCCTCATTGACTTCTCTGAGTTCAGTCTGGAAACAGGTCCATTGATGCATCTTACAAGGCCTACTAGTTCCTCTCAGTTGGATTAGAAAGATAAGATCTGGTTATTGATGAGGTGGAAAATGTAGTTTTCCACCTCTTACCGATAGACTTGTACCTAAAACCATCTGGCACGCAGTCCAAGAAGATTCTTTCCATTTGGTAAATATCTGGGGCGCACACTGAATCAGACCACTTCTTCCTTATTCCTCCATGATTGAGGAAATCTCCAAGAGGTTCTCTACAGGCTAAGATATTGCTTGGCAACATAGAGGGTGGTCTTTTCCTCAATCTATGTTGAGACCTATGGTCCCTGCCCAGAGTTATATATATGTAAAAAATTTTCCAGTATCCGCAACAAGTTGATATAGGCTGGTTGAGATATAATACATTTAAAGGTTTAATTCATGTA
Organism: Megalonaias nervosa; assembly: GCA_016617855.1. NCBI lineage: Eukaryota > Metazoa > Mollusca > Bivalvia > Unionida > Unionidae > Megalonaias > Megalonaias nervosa. The sequence goes on along the minus strand of JAECUM010014840.1, from coordinate 71,266 downwards.
GAAACAGCCATGTAGAGTTTTGCAAACACAACGGTTTTTGTGTTTTATTTGTTTGTTTTGTCTATGTTTTGTATATGCCTTTGAAAAAGACTCATTAAGAGTCGAAAGCGCTCAGGCTAGTTAGATACTAGTTTTGCACTGTTCGACGTCAGTTTATTGCATTTATCTCAATCAATCCCTGACATCCGTGATCCCTTGCTGGATCCAGTGCGCTTGAAAGGGCTGTTATTCGCCATATTATCTGTATTCTTTATCTATATATATATATATATATATATATATATATATATATATATATATGTCTGTATGTATATGTACACGCACACACACACACACACACACATATTCGCTGAAGTGGCCTATTTAAACTGCTAGCTTGTCCCAAATGGAAATCTTAAATGGAGCCGGGGCACGCCACCCCATAAAGACAATTTAAGCCAATGAACTCAAACTTAGTTATTAGTAACCAGATCTTCTCATGCTGACCTCTTCTCAGCTACTTTGTTCAGTATGCTGAAGGAAGCCTAAATGAATCAGCCATATTACAATGTTTGCTGGAAGCTGCCAAATCTCCCAGCATGTGCTTTCTGCTTAAATGGTATTACTGGTGGAATTCTTACCTGCCATGTTGTGTCATTGGACTCCTTAAAGGTCCTACTTAACCATAGCAAAGATCTTCTAAGAACTGCTCCATTGAAAGCTGAGACCCACTGAGGATGACACGTTCTTTACAACCATTCCTGGCCCATTCCAATCTTCCAGGAAGCATAATAATGTTAGTAGCCTCAAGGGGCCATCCACATGGTTCTTTAAATAGACTCAGCCTCAGGTCAATTTGCAACCTAAATTTAAACCTCTTCCTTGACAGTCAGGTTTAAGGCGTTGTCACCAAAGAGCCCCAAGGAGGAATTCTCCAACCTACCTTCCTTTCCTAAGGAAGGGGATGCATAGTCCCAGGGACTCAAACCCTCTCCTGCCATGCATTCCTCTCCCAAACATCCCTGTAGGTGCTTGTCAATGCCTCTTTTAAGAGGCTTGGTCAAGCATCATGGACAGTTGGTAGGTTCTTCCTTTGTGATCAAGGGTTAACAACTACAGTTTTTGGGAACAGTCCCCTCCATCATGATCCCCCATGTTTTTTCAGCAGTCCAGTCTGGAGAAATTGAAGGAAGAGGTGCACACCCATTTATGGAAAGAGGCAGTTGAGTGAGTCTTGAAAAATCAGTCTCCACATTTTATTTCTGTATCTTCCTGTTCACGAAGAGAAGTGGAAAGTTTTATCCTATAATTGATCTCTCCCCATTAAACTGGTTTCTTCTGGAGAAATCTTAAAGATAGGGACCACATCCTTCATCCTGAACACAATGCATCCTTCAGATTGGGCAGTATCCATCAACCTTCAGGATGCCTACTTGCACATCCCAGTTTTTTTCCACATCACAAGTTTTGCTTGGACCAGGAAGTTTGACAATTCCAGGTTCTGCCATTAAGAATCGCTTCAGCACCCTGAATCTTCACCAGAGTTGTGTGAGTAACAGTGGCATACCTCCAGTTATTGGGAACTCTTATTCTCCTTTATTTTGATGACAGGCTGTTCCACAATGTTAATGTACAGTCCCTCCTTCAGGATCTCTTCCACTGTTAGTCAGTAACTCGGTTGGGTTGTTTGCCTAACCTCCAGAAGTAAGCACTCATTCCGTCTTAGGATTTTTGTTTACATAGGGATGTACTTCCTCATGAACCAGAACTTTGTTTAGGTCCCATGGGAATGGATAGATTGAATCCTGACACTTCTGGAGGTGCTACAAAGACATGATTATCAACATGCCTTTGCCAGTCCCTGTTGGGAACCTTGAATGCTGCAGCAGATCTGGTTCCCTTAGGATGTCTCGGTATATGCCTTCAACAGTTTCTTCTCACAAAGTGGAAACCACACATAGATGTCTATCAGCTCTGATTCTGCTAGGACCAGATTTTCATCACCACCTGTGCAGGTGATAAATCAGGACAGATTCCTGACTGGGTTCCCCATGCATGCATCAGATCCCTACTCCAATCTGTTTGCCAGTGTGTTAGATTCTATTTGGGACACTCATTAGAACCAGAAGGTTTCATTTTTTAAGGTCATTGGACTCGGCACAAATCCAATCAGCAGTTTAGAAATGAAAACCGTATTACTAGCTTGGCAAGTGTGCATCAGCATTGTAAGTACATGTAATTGATATGTCATGGACTCCTTTGCCATTAACAATACATCTGTTGAAGCATATCTCAGATGTCAAGGAGGCATGCATACCCCTTCTCTTTGTGTGGAGTTGCCTCCTCAGCTGGGCATTCACAGAGAATATCACCATCTCTGTTTACTGCACTCGAGGAAGAAGAATGTATAAGTAGACAGTCAGTCCATGACAGGAAAAATTGTCCTTATGGAATGGTCACTACAACACTCCATAACAGAGTCCTTTTTCACACTGATAGGTTGGGAAAGCCTCTGGTGGACTTGTTTACAACCAGGATCAACAATAGACTTCCATTTTATGTTTCTTCAGTCCTGGACCAGAGAGCATGGGTAGTAGATGTATTCAGCTTTGTGAGATCATCTGTTCATATATGCCACCTTAAGTTCTACAAAAAGTTAGAACTTCCACAGCTCATATTATTTTCATAGCCCCACTGTGGCCCCAATTATCATGGCTCGGTGAGCTTCAAGACCTGTTGATAGATCAATCCAGGTCCCTACCTCACAGGAGTGATCTTCTGTCGCAACAAATTGGTGCCCTTCTGTATAACAGCCCACACATTTTCCACCTTCATGTTTGGCTTATCTCAAGCAATTTATCCACCAAACCAGTTTTCATGCCCAGTTGCCAGTTGCATCATTCAGGCCAGGAGAGATTCTACATCCAAAGTCTGATGACATATGGAGAATCTTGTGTAATTAGTGCAGTAGGAAATGCATTGATCCTAACTGTCTTTCTGTGGGTTCCATCACTGATTTCCTTTTGTTTCTTTTCAAGAACAAAACATGTTCAGTATTGACTATGAGCACAATAAAGATGACATTTCCAACACACTTAAATTTTCTCAGGGCACAGCAACCAATTTGGATTCACACCATGCCAATCCATTAAGTATGCTGCAGAGACCTATCTTCCACTGTCTCTTGTGCCAAGATGGAATTGATGTTGTGTTTTATGGTATTTAACCAGAACCCCCTATGAACCATTGAGTGAGGCTTACTTTCAGGACCTCAGACTCGAGACTTTTTTTCCTTGCATTTGTGTCTGTCATGTCTTGTCCATTGACACTGGCTTGACTTTGGCTTAATTGGAATTAAGAATTGTTCTCTCCCTTATCAACAGGGATGTTTACCAAAAAATCAGTTACCTGATCAAGATCAACATTTATGCCCTGTTAGGACACTACATTTCTGTCAATGCATCAATTAACTTAACCAGAGTATTAATCCTTTCTTTGTCTTAGACAATAGTCCCATTTTACCTGACTGGGAAACTTAAGCGTGTGAGGCTTGTATTATAAAGTACAATGCATTTAACATTAAATAAAAAATGTGTCTTCTTTTACATGTACTTAGCATTATTCTGTTTTGAAACACATTGGTGTGTTTAACCAGCCAAGGAGATATACAGATTTTGATACCCAACATAATCACTTATTCATTGCTTCTGCTTTTCAAAGTTTTTTCCTTGAGTACAGCTATAAAGATAAAACTATAATATTGGCAGTTTCAGTATAAAATTAAGATAGCACATACAGAGGAAATTATATTGTATTTGTAATCATATTCTAACATGACAAAACAAAAATACTCATTTTGGTGCTTAAGTATGTTAACCCTTTCCCAAATACAGGTACATTATTTCATTTAGAGCATGTTCCAATGCCTCAACAAAATTTGATGTAGGTGTGTTTTTGGACGGCTCTGCCATAACTTCCAGCCATCCTGGATAAATAACCTTCATTTGCATGATCAGTTTACCTATTGCAAGAGTAGAGATAACTCATTAGCACAACACTTATCTGCTCGTTAGCAAAACACATACTGTAATATAGAATCTGAGTATTTTATGTTGACACTTATCCCATGTAAATTAATGTTAATTATTTGTGCATCCTGAAAAATGATTCAATGTACATTTAAACATACATGCTAGCTTTTGGGGGTGTGTGTTTAAAAAACAGTGTATGTCAAGATCAATTCTGTGAAGAGTTCATATGAAAATAACAGAATTGTAAATTGCATCAATAGGTGAATACCGTACTCCACATTAAAATTACCTTTCCTGGATTTCAGGTATTTTTTATTAGAACAGCTCTTGTGACAGTTTGAGTTGTATAGAATATATAATGGCAGTCAGCTAGGTGACGGACACTAGGTTTGATAAGCTATCAGTGCATATGTAAATTGTGTGATACTTCATTGCCAGCAAGAATATTGTTCAGCAGTCCATAGGTATCAGCATGTGTTGCAGTTTTGACAGATATACAGCAATGCATTAATTCATAGGCTACTTGATTGGAATACCTCCTTTACCACACTAAGCATACTTTCTGGAGGCTTTTTTAATGTCATAGCCTGTGCTAAATGTACTGAATGAATTTTTCACAACCAATCAGAGATGAGAGGATATTGGAAATTCACCCAAATGTGAATGGCTGCCAGTATCATTGCAGGTGGAACTGCACAATCCAGTCTGTCAGATACATTTTTGAGGATTACATTTATTGCAAGATCTTGTTAGTAATTATGAAAAACTGTCTTGTAAACAATAAGGAATGAGAGTGATCACTGATTTTGAACCCCATCATTACGTGGAATCTAATTATATCACAATAAACTGAGATTCACAGCTTGATGTACAAGTTAGCAAGATTTTTGTTGTTTATCATTTTATTCTTGTAGAAGGAAACATTTAGCACTTAACTGAATTTGAAAGCTCTACATATGCTTATATTAATTTGCATTTTTTTCCCAACCAGCCTTATTGGGATGCTGTCAGCTGGTGCCATGTTGTTCTGTTGATAGTACCATATGTACTCGCTTATAAGAGGAGTCCAACTGGAAACTGCACAGACCCAGATCTGCTGTCACATAATGCACCTACAGATCTGGGTCTGTGCAGTTTGTTAGGAGTAATCAATAGAACAAACAACATAGACCCTGATATGCAGGTGCATTATGCTATGGCAGATCAGGATTTTTGTGTGTGTGTCTGTGTGTGTGTCTGTGTGTGTGTGTGTGTGTAATTTGGATTTTTAACATAGCCTTAACAATTTTGCAGTCATATGACTGATGTCTGCAGTGTGACAGTTTATAGTGATGTCTAGCCCTGGGGGATCATGCCACAGACATGTAGCATCATGTCCCACCCAGTCATATTATCCTGCCACCAGGCCAACTAGTCCTAACGCTAACCTCTTAATGCTGACTCAGCTGAGCAGCTAGCGAGGCATCTGTTAGTACCATTTCTATGAGTCTTTGATATGACTTTGCCAGGGTTCAAACCCACGACCTCCCGCATCTGAGGCAGACACTCTAACCACTAGGCCAATGTAGCGGTCTGTTGTTTGTAGTTTGAATAGACTTATAAGTGGGTACATAATGGTACCATATGGCAAGAAACATGTATATCAGGATATTTGTTGTTTATAGTTTGAATTGGCTTATAAGCGAGTATATATGGTACCATATAGTAAGAAACATGTATACTGAGCTGCATTTTTGTAGCAGACACAATGAGGGAAAGGTGTTAGAAAGTATTCCTTCCATCTCTAGTCACAACTTAGAAATTATTATGATCTCTACCCCATTTTAATACTTACTTGGCATGAAAAGACAAAGTTGGATATGCACATAATCGCGTACTTGAAGTCTATTCTTGCCCTCTGAGACTTGATCCCAATGGCACAGATTTTGGAGGTGGGTGGGACAAAGCAGATGAGCATTGATATATGTTTTATAAACACTAGTGACAAAATGAATTATTGAGATTGATATGTGAAGTACCTGTAGCATTTCTCTTCTGATGGATGAAAAAATCATTTGTCGCAGAGTCCTGGACAAAATTTTTCTGTCACTTTCCAGGAATTTTGTATGAAGGGAAAATTCAGATTTATGTCAAGTGTAATGAAAATCTCAAGACCAATAACAATATTTTTCAAAGGATTTTCCAGCACTGTATAATAAACTGGCATGACACATCTACAGATTTTAGGAAAAGTGGGTAATATGGCTTATTAGTGCTTGTGAGATTAATTTTTTAAGGTTGGATCTGCAGTACATTATTTAAAATAAGTTTTTATGTCAGTTATCACCTAGATTCTTAAATTGTATTGAAGTGTGTACGAGGAGAAACATCAAGAAATAAGGTGTTTCAGTTATGCTTTTCTCTTTTATTTTGTTTACATATGTCAAGATGTTTGTATTAAGATATTAAGCAAATTAAGTGAAATTAATTAATTTTAGCTCTAATCTACTGAGCTGGGGAAAAATATCTAATGTCATGTAGCTTATGGAAATGTGGCATTTTGGCAGACAAGGAGAATTTCACTTTCCTTTTCCAGAGTTATAGAATTAAAAATGAAAACTTTATGGTGTATTGAAGGTCATGGTAGCTGGAAAATTTTAAGATTTTCCAGCTAAAGATAATTTATTATTCCCGGTTTAGTCTTATACCATAACTTAAATTTGTTGATTCACTAATAAATATTTCCATCTTCATTAAGAGATTACCACCACCCTGATCATGCGGAAAATACAGATAGTGATGAGGACTATGTGCCTGAAGTGAGAGTACCCAGGAAGAGAAAAACTGACAGTTCAGCTGCTGCAGGAGAAGGGATACTGCCAAAAAGAGTTGGTAATATTACCAGATGATGTATCAGTGTTTCATTTCATGTCTTAATCTATTAATTCTGCAGGTTTATGAATATAAATATTTCTGCAATAAGGCATTAACCTCTGGTCTATGTGCATAATGTATGTATAAAAATGGTACTTACAGCTGCCTTACTTGGTGCTCGGCATTAAGAGGTTAGTGTTAGGGCTGGTCGGCCTGGTCAGGATAATGTGACTGGGTGGGACATGATGCTGCATGCCTGCAGCATGATGCCCCAGTGCTAGACATCACCATAAACGGCCACACTGTAGATATAATTGCAGTATAACTGATAAATTGTTAAAGCTATGTTAAAAATCCTAATTACACATACACACAAAATATATGATTCCTGTTCTAAGTAAATCAAATTTTAGGAGTGCTGAATATGTGAAGCTTTCATAATGAAACTAAAGTTTTCAAAATAAATACTGCATTGCAAATTGTACACTTGCTTATGTTGGTTCCAACTGCAAATGCATATACAATAAATCCCTATATATATACAATAAATCCCTATGCATATCCAATAAATATGTATGCATATACAATAAATCCCTATGCATATACAATAAATCCCTATGCATATACAATAAATCTTTATGCATATACAATAAATCCCAATGCATATTCAACATGTTCATTGTGCATCTTCCATTGTCCATCAGTTTTTTACTATTTTAAATTTCATTTAACACAGATAAAAAAAATATAAAATCCAAATTAAGCCTAATTTATCATGGAACATCCTAGCATGAAGGACTATTAATTTGTATAAATGATGTGATCCACAATCCAAAGTAGCTGCCATTACTAAAATTAGATAAACCTTGAAACAACACTTTAAAAGCAATGCTGGACAGGATTTAACACTTTGACATAAGGCATACTGGCATGAAGGGCTCTCAAGTTTGCATAAATGATGTCAATTAAGAAATAAATATAGCTGCCATGACTAAAACAAGAATCATCTGTTGATGATACTTTCCGAAGTCCCCTGCATGTGTTCTTTGTTTATATACTATTTGTGTTTTTCGTTCTTCACATTACTTGAAGGCAGAAAATTTTAAATATCAAAAGTCACTTCTTTAGTATAAATACTTTGAATGGCTTGAGAGTTACACTACAGAAAAAAAATGTTTATGGATAGACAGGCTGACATAGTGATAGCTATATTACCCTCTATCATGTGCCAAGGGGATAAAAAAATATGTTAACAAATTCATTTCAAAAACTGTTGAACAGAAAACACAGGGCATAAATGGCTTTCAGATTTGTATGTATAATTTACGTGCATAATGCCAATCCATTGTAAAATGGCCACCACTATGAAAAAACAGGAGGTCTCTAAACAGCCTATCAGAAACCACAGAACATAATTTAACCATCTGACAGAAAGCATACAGGTAGTAAGGGCTTTATAATTTATGCAAATGGTATTGATTTGCAATCAGATAAGATTGCATTACTGACCTGAAAACCTATAACCATATTCTTCTTAAAAGAAAGTGGACGACAGAATTGGACCAAATTTGACAGAAAGCACCATGGCATAAAAATCTTTCAGTTTTATGTAAATGATGCTGAATCTCTATCAAAACAGACTGCCAGTACTAAAATTAGAAACACATTTAAATAGCATCATCTAAGGCAAAAATGTTAAAAACAAATGCTCAGCAGAGTTTAACCAAATTTGACAGCATCCTGGCATAAAGATCTTTTAAAATTTTACAAATAATGATTATCTGCCATCCAATAGTGCTGCCTGTAATAAATGTTAGAAAAAAACTTACAACAGCTTCTCAAAAACAGCATAATGAAACCAAATTCAATAGAATGAACCCAGGCATAAAGGTTTTTAGGTATGTACGAATGATGCCAATCTGTCAGCAGATATGGGCACCGTTAATAAAAATAAAATTAAATGAACTTCAGCTAATATCTTCTCAAAAACCCCTCAACAAAACTTAAATTTGACAGAATGCACTCTGGCATGAAGGCCTTTCAGTTTTTTTTTACCAAGCATGCCAATCCATTGTGAAATGGCTGCAATTATTAAAAATAAAATGTACTTTAAACAACTTCACAAAATTTGCAAGGCACTTTACTTCAATTACCTCAGCATGAAATAGCCTACTTGTGCTGTTGTGCCATAAAAACACCAAACAATTCGCAACTTACTAGTTCCTCTCTGATGTTTTAATGATTTTGTATTTGTGACCCTTGTCTTTTGGTTTGTGTACATTTTTTATGAATTTTGACATCTTTCATTTTTTTATTTTGTCTGGTGCTTTGTGTTTACATCTGTTTTGATTGGTTTGTCTTCCAAGATTTTTGTTCTGTTCATATTTTAAATTTTTCAAGCTTTTTCTCTGTTGTTCCCATATGGCTGCTGTTGTACTGAATTGCTGTAAAACACTGCTATATACATACATGTATACATGTATCTCCAATGCCTACCATGGTTTATATTGGTGGGATGTGTGGAGTGGTTTCATAACTATAGCATTGACTCAGTAGCCTAACAGAGATGATTAGAGCAGAATGGATCTCATGAATTTTAGTTTGAAAATTGGCTAGTTACACGAATGTTTATGCACTCAGCAATGTTATTTGTTCAGGCTAATTAAGCATATCAATATTTATTTTAAACTGCATTTTACAGGCAAATATTTAGGGCAGGAACTATTGTTATATTAGCCAGTTTGAGTTAGATTAGTAGCACAAATAATAGACCATGAAGATTTTAATAGTAGGAAAGCAGTCCTAGATTAGATGATGAACAATAAAAAAAACCTTATGAGGAATACCAGTTCTTTTTTTCATTAGGTTGTTCTAGGAAATATCAAGTTCCACCAGTCCTTGATTTGATAATGAATACAAAAACAAAAATATGCAGCAAATAGCGGCTTCTATTTGTTCTCTTTTCCAAGGTCGTCCCAGAAAACATGCTTTTCCACCTGAAATGGATCAAAACAGTGAGGCACAGACTACCGATGAAAGTCATGGACATAACCCAGAGCAAAATATAGGTGACAGTGCCCACAAAGGTAACTAAATAATTATTTAAGTGATTATATATTACAGCACTGGACATTGAGGCTGAGACAGAAGCATAAAAGTCAAACTTGTGAACCACATGTAATTCCAGTGGACCACAATATCCAATACACACACTGTAATTTATTTATTACATATCCCATTTTTAAGGCATGAATGGTATTGCAAAAATTATGGTGTGACAATTAATACAAATATTCAAAGATTAGTTGGAAAAGTTAAAAGATTTACTTTTGACTATAAATTTCAATAATTACTGATAAATAAAGTTTTATCTGTTGGAAAATTTTGTTTTTATTCCATTCATTTAGAGTTGGCATTGCATCACAACCCATCATATTTCTTAAGACAGGGATATATCACTTCAGACATTTACTAATTTTAGTTGTTGATCATTCATCAGAGTCCATGCTAGGGGACAATTCAAGCGATCCAATCACCCCAATGACTCATTTTGCCCAAATGTGCAGAGAAAGGATATGCCCCCCTCCCCCATTTGATTCATTGAAGGCTTTTGTGTTTTGAGTACAATATCAACTCTTGCAACCCTTTTCTTCAAAGAACAGTTTAATATTTTCATGCTTTTTGATAAATGTTTGTGCAGATTTAGTATTTACATCTGCAATTATGTTTCAATCTACAATATTTCCACCAAAAATTTATGTATGAAGTTTGAAGTAGTAAGTGAAGTCCCATGCATTTTGCAGCCTAATCAAGAACAAATTATTACTCTGTGAAGGTTTTAAAGTTTGTACAAGTAGGCAGGGAGAATATGTACATTAATATCTTCAGGCCATTTCGGGTAGTAAACTACTTTTAGCCCTACTGGTCATAGACCAGAAGAACCTATGGGATGGTTTGTTGTCCGTCTTCCACCCATCCATTATAACAAGTTTGTTATCGCTACTCCTCCTCAACTAGTTTGAGGATTTCTTTGAAACTTTACACACACATTTATCACATTGTCTAGTTGGTCCAAAATGAAAATGGTGGACTTCCATTATGGCCACTGCATCAGCCAGTTTGAAACTCTTATCATTACTCTTCCTGAAATGATCATCAGATCAACTTTGGGTTTTGTACTAAAAGACTTCTTTGTGATTTCTTGTTGGTCCTACATGAAAGTGGTCTAAATCTGACTTCCAATATGGCCACCATCTTAAAAATATTATTGTGACAACTCATCTTGACCAGCAAGGCATGCTGACCAGCAGACTTCCTATGATGTCCAGTTGGTGTTAAATGAAAATGGTGCCAATCTGACATCCAATATAGACACCAGAGCAACCATCTTGAAAATCTTATTGCTAGTAATGAATGGAAAGTCATATCTTGGTAATATTGTTATCTGTACTTCTCTCAAAATGGATGGCTATATTAACATCGGGTTTATGCCAATGGACTTCTTATGATACCTAATTGGTCCTAAATGATAATGGTGCCATTCGTACATCCAGTGTGGCTACCATGATGACCGTCTTAAAACTGTGTTATCACTACAGTACTACCCATTTATCTTGATGTCCTTTGGCCTGATGTAATATTGTCTACATAAGTGGCTGTCATGATAACTCAGGGCGGAGGCTGAATTTAGATTAAATAAAGACAAAACTAGTTTGAAATACGCTTGTATATTGACAACTTACATTTGTTACCTTTCTGTAATACAATCCATAATGCATTAAGTATTGTACATGTATATGAAAAATTCATGAATTTGAGTGCACATGACATGTATCAATTCCATCCTGTTATAAAACACAAATAAACACATATATAAGAAAATGGTTGTCTTTATTTGACCTGTATCCTGTTGTCAACAAACACATCACTAAACAATTCACCTTAATATTCATCATTTCCAGTTGCAATTACAGTTCTTTTTTGCATGCTACATGTACTTAAATTAGCCTTTGGTCTGCCTGACACAAAAGATGTAACCATCTTGCTAGGGCTACCAAGGGGATGAGGCTATAACTTCCTTGATGACCACATAGTTAGTTTCAAGAGACTGTAAATTTAATTTGCATTTTACATCCTCATTGGTAGCCATCGTAAACATAAAGTTACCTTTTCCATGCAAGAAAGGAAAATATTATGGCACAATAAAGATGTTCCAATCATCACTTTGGAAAATGCATCAATTGATCAGATTCCATTGCTTTTATTTAAGTTTGGTGCTGACTTCCTTTGATGAAAGTGCATTGTTTTTAATGAAGATTTGAGCTGGATTACATTGATGAAGGGTACATTCTGTTATTAAAGTCACCATGAAAGGAAGCCTGGTGACACCATCAAGTAATTGTAGAACTGGTAGCTTTTCGACATAAACAATTAGAAAACAAAGTTTTTATTCAATTTGGGACCTAGGACTTCAGTTGACATGTACATTTATATTTTATCTTGACTCTACATAAGCATGACAAATTTGCTCTAACAGAAGTCCATGGGCCTGGGACTTTGCATTTTCATTGATATAGGCAGGCGGTCGACATAAGAGATGTCGATATGATTGGGTTGGACTGTACTCCTCTAGAATGGATGATCCTTTTAATCAAGATTTTCACCAAGTCGTAAATAAATATTATGCCAGGCATACATTCAGTCTGGCTGCCATGATGGCTGCCTTAAAAGTCTTGTCACTACTGCTTCCAAAAGGATGATAATTATGACATAGGGTTTTCACTAAAAGACTTTTAATGATGTCTGCTTGCCCTAAATGAAAATGGTGATAAGGTGGCATCCAGTAAATGTGCTGGAGCATCTAATTTGAAAATCTTGCTATCACAGAAGAAAATCAGAGATGGTTTTAACGTTCAACAGTTAAAAGGAGAAAATGGTCTTATCTTGAATTTATGGAAATTCATTTTGCCTAGTACAGCATCAGTCACTTCATGGTATTCTTGTTCAGTATAACATCATTTGCAGAAAGAGGTAATTTTGTTGAATCAAACTATACAAATTTTAATACTTTTGTAAAGTATAATGAGTATTTCATTTGTATATTATTTGGTTAAAAGACTTGGTAAGAAATTTATAAATGAATGATGGAACATTCTAAATTTCAATATTTTTACACTTCTCCCAATATTCATATAATGTCACCCTATTTTGGTAAGGAAAGAGTTGTCACATCATAAAATTTGAGTCCAGCATGGACCCTGACAATATTAGCCAATCAGAGCATTTTAGTTAGTTTAACTGAAGAGCCTGTGTTTTACATCATCTATCCATCTGTTGTCTGTTCATCTGTTAGGTCAAGTTTTTGATTGCTACTTCACCTAAATTACTTGGAAGATTGCCATGAAACTTTACACATACACTCATCCCCAAAGTCAAGTCCTAAATAAAAATGGTGCTGATCTGACATTCAGTATAAACATCACCTTGGCCATCTTGAACATACAGAAAGTCATATCATCATGGGACTTTCACTAAAAACCTTTTTGTGATGTTGGTCCCAAATGAAAATAGTGATGATCTAGTGTTCAGTATAGCCACCTTGGCAGCCATCATGAAAGGTTGTTGCTATTTTTTCTGAATGGAAAGTCCTATTGACATGTGGAATATGACCGGAAACTTCATATGGGTCTGATTGGTCCAAGATGAAAATGATGCAAATCTGACCTCCAGTAATGTTACGATGCTTGAAAATCATCTTATCACTGCTCCAGAATGGACACTACATGGATTTTCATTAAAAGACTTCCAATTATGTATTGTTGATCCTAGACAAATGTGTTACTGATCTTACAGCAAGTATGGGTACCATAGTTGCCACCACCTGGAAAATCTTTTTATTTCACAAGAATATGAGAGATGGATTCAACACTCAGCAGTTAAAAAGAAGAAACTGTCATATCTTGGAGTCCTGTAATTTATTTTTAGTAGGAAGAGCATCAGTCCCTTTAAGAGACTCTTTTGTTTGAGATAAATTGGTTATTGTGATAATTCAGGGATTCAAAATAATAGTCTGCAAAAATGAGGTTTTCCAAATATCTCCAACTGATTAAAAGTTGATTGATTCAGAGAATATGCACTGCTCTCATAACAACGGATTGTTAAATTTCAACACTGTTTGTAATTGATCATCTTAGAATGAAAAGAAAAACTATTTCTGAAAAGATAAAGAATGAAAGTTTCTGGATGCAATGTTTGCTTAATATTACCAGTAAGAGCTTGACAACACCCAATATGAGCGAATTATTGGGTTGTGTCGCACAGTGCATTTACATTGGCTGTCGTCAGCGTGTATATAATAATGGGATGTAAGAATTGCCATAAAAGGTACCATGTACAGTCAACTTGAAGGTAATTCTCAGAATTTTATTACACAAGAAATTGTAAAGTATTCCTCGTGATAATTTGTTGAAACAGAATATCACAATACTGGTGTTGAATTCCCCAAGTAATTGTCTTGAATGTTACACTCCAGTTGCATAACTGATTTTAGACAATGCTATATTTTCTAACAAACATCTGAAATCCTGATGTAAGCATGATAGCTTGGTAAGAGGAAGAGTCCAATGACCTATTGCAGTTTTCGGTCTTATGTTTTGAGTTGAAAATAAAAGGCTAGCACCTGCGGCAAACTGAAATATTGACATCATTTTTTAAATACTGGTGTGTCACATTTTCAGCATCTAATTTATCTTTGTACTTTTTATGCACTGCTCTCATAACAACAGAATTAAACTCTTTCTCTGTTGTTTAGCGAACCAAACACAGCCTGGGTCGCAGTGTTTTGCCTTTGAAAAGTTATGAGCTTGCACAGAAACTAATATTGGATTTCACAAAATTTTTAATAAAACGCTTTCGTAGCTGATCTTGCTTGCAGATAAAATCGAGCTTGTTATGCCTCACTTTTGTTTTGTATAAAGGGCAAGACAGTAAAGAAAAACTGTTAAAAACTTTATAAAATTCATAATGGTGAGGGACTACAGAGATCATTTACAAAGTTTCTTACATGTTATCCATACTCCTAAATAATTGGAAAAAAGTGGGCAGAATGCTCTGTTCTGTAAAAAAATATGAACTGTGGGGATTTCTATTTTTCTGATCTTTTGAAAATATTTATTCAAAAGATTAAAGGATGAGACAGGAGATTATGCATTTTTATTTGAAGGATTCAAGGATGAGACAGGAGATTTTGCTATGCCAGTGAACAAAAGAGGGAGAGGAAGACCCAGGCACTCTGACATTGATGACACTGATGGGTTGAAATGCCAATTTTGTAACAGAGCGTTTAGCCAGAAAGGTACATTCTTTAATGGGAATTTCCTTGGGAATCACTGTTTTATTGTACAAATAAAGGGAATCCTTTATGCATTGTTGCTGTAATGCAGAATAGATTTGTATGGTTATAATTATGCCCCCACTGTTTGCATTAGAGCATCTTGATGTTTGTCCTGTACATCTGTTATATCTTTTCATCTCATGATGTCCATTATTATTATTATAGCAGAAAACCAGAACTGTTTACTACACTTATTTTGTTGTAGTTTATGTAGAATATTTCACAAAAATACAGCTGTGGTTTAAGTTAATGATTTTATAGGGAATCTTCTTCAAACTTGTTGCATGCAAGAGTTCTAGGCATTTATTAAGGACTTTAGCTCAGTCACTGAAGTGCTTGAACATGCTTAGTATATTCAGTTCAAGCTTTTGTATGATTATATGCATGAGGTCATTGCATGTGAATCCTGTGAGTCTGATGTTGTGATAAGTTGTTGATAAATAAAATGGTGCAGTCCGATTTATAATCATTCTAAGAGATGAGTTGGTCATAATAGAGCTGAAGGTAAGCATAAAAGGTACATCATCACACTTCAGGCTACTGGTACATTAGTGCGTTCAAGACTACAGGCATGACACTTCCTTATCTTAATTAGAACACCAATGGAATTTAATTAAAACTTTATTCATCAGGACTGGTGATAGAATGTTTTGGACTATTGTGGGATTTAATTTGCAATACTGTAAGTTCTTTTTAAATTTTCACTTTGTATTCTTAGAAAATTATTTGTTGAATTCTACAAAACTTGGTTTTCGCTCTTTTCTATTACTTAGTTTAAGGTCATAGAGTCATAATAGTTGACAAGAAATGCAATATGGTAGGCAAGTTAGTATTTGTATGTATATATGTATAGATATAAACAGAGCATTAAATAAACAGCATCTTTGAATATTTTATGTAGATAATTAGACTAAATTGCATGAAGAAATTGTTTATTGCATAAAAGTATGAAAAGTGATTTAATTTTAAGCATTTAATCCATAGTTGTAAGCATTTTTCATGATATAAGGACAGTCCATATTATATGATGCCATGTTTAATTAATATAAACTGCTGTTGATTTAAGCTCAAGATTTTCAGTGTATGTTTAAATAATAATATTTAATCACTGAGAATTTGCACTCATATGTGTAAAATTTATCAGTGACTCCTCCCCTTGGGCATTTCCTGAGACTTCATATTTTTATATTTTGTCGGGAATCTTGTACACCTACAAGTATAGATAAATCGACCTGAGGATTGGTAACTGTTGACCACAGAGGTTTAAAATATTTAATTCTCAAATATTCTAAGTCATAATAATTTCAATAGGCTCCTTTTCTTGACTTTACTGTGCTCTAAATATATTTAGATGCATGAATAATAATTTTGTTTAATTTATTATTTTTTTTAAATAGGAAATTTGAAAGTTCATCTGAGGATTCATAATGATGAACGTCCATTTGTCTGCCAGGAGAATGAATGCAACAAAGCTTTCCGAAGCAATGAGAGTCTTCGCCGGCACAGGCTGTCACAGCACATGGGTTAGTATAATAACAAATTCAAGTAACTACTTTCAATTGCTTCATGAAAGTTATCAAACTTTTGTACTGGACTTCCTATGCCTGGACCTCCTCCTCCTCTCCTTCAAAAAAGGCAATGCATTCATCATAATTTAATATGGCAAAATATGGCTATTGGCCAATAGTACAATAATATACCACAAAACCAGCACCTTACAAGCGCATCTATGTAAAACTTTTTGAAAATAACAGTTTTTCTTCATATATCATTACATGATGAAAATATGTTAGGATAACACCTGCAACTTCACAATTCCACACTTTTCAAGCTAAAAAAGATATTAAAAGATGTTAAAACTATGTGTTTTGACCTGTTTTAGGAACTGAAATGCTAAAAGGTTGTCTGCTTGCTAAGATGGGAGTCCTATAAGATTAACCTTCCCATGGAAAATGGGATTGATGCCTAATCTCTTCAGTCATCACTTAGGAGTTCCACTTGTGCCTGGCTAACATGCTTCACAAAAGGTTTTCCAGACACTATCAATTTTGTACCATTTTACCAATTTGAACAATCCTTCTCAGATCTTAAAGAAGCATAATTCATCAGTTTCCTTACTGAATTTTATTCAGTCATCATTGTAAATGAATATCTTGTACTCCAGTTCAGACCTGTGATGGCTTTGTGAATTGGCCTTGGACAGGTTTATCACCAGTCTGGCTAATCCACAACCCAGCAGTGACTGCGGTTATTCCCATTCATTGTGACCTGGTACCTGTCTTGGACTTCTGACAGTTATCAAAATGAATGTCAAGAAATCACCATGTTCCAACTTTGCAGGACTCCCAGCTTGGTGTATTGTCCCAGGCTACCTGCTTCCCTGGCTCAGTCATCCCTACCATTGTCAACCTACACCTCTGATTTTGAAGATGCATGTTCACAAATGCCATCTTCTCTACTCAATCCAATGATCTCCAGAGAACACTTGGTCTTCCGTACATCCATTGAAGTCTTCTGGCGTATACATTCCATGTTCTGCCCACCTCCTTCTGTTCCATCACCTGACTAGTATAGAATTCCCACAATCATTAACCTCATAACCAAGAAAGACCAACCTTTCAGACAGCTCATGCAGTCTGGTTTGATTCACTGATATCTGAATATCAAGACCCAAGTGTCAACTGGCCTTTCTTTATACAATAATGGCTCCCATCTAATTTCAACCCAACCTTTTATAAAACACACATGCCAGTCTTCTGCACCAAAGCCAAAGCTATTGAGAGAGAAACGGCAGACCTAGTGAAATCAAACTTCATGCAGACCTAGCAACCCATAGCACTGCCGTCATTCTCCATGAGTGACCAGAGAAGTGGGAAGGACCTGTCTAAGCCATGCGAAATTGTAAAACCCTCCTCTAAACCTTACTTCTCAATGAGATTCAGTTTCTCAGAGCAAGTAGAAGACACGGGGAGAAAAGGATCAGTTTTTACTTGGATTGTCTCTGCAACTTTCCTGCAGAAAATGAAGGTATGCCACTACTGCCCTTTTTTTGACATCCAGGTTGTGGAAGGAGTACAACACTTTACCAGTGATGACTTTTGGGTCTTGCAAATGATTTGGAGGGCCTACAGATCATGCTTGTCAACCCTCCACCCAGTTAACATCAGTGACATATTTCCATGCAGGCCAAGGGCAGCAAATTTGATGGTGCAGCCAAATTTGAGTGGCATTTTAAACAACAAAAACTAGCAAAACTGCTGAAGTGAATAAATTATGTAGCAAACCCAACACTAATAAGCATTTGTTGAAAATAAGATTCACAATTCAAGACCATTCTGTTCCTGCTGTCCCTCACCTCTTTACTGTTGCACAATGGCAGCACATGGGGCAGAAAAACTTAAATATGTTGCTGGTCAGTATGCATAGAGAACCGTACATTTTGCAGCTAGAAATAGACACTCTTCCCATGGAAAGGGCATTAGAAACTGTTCACAACAAAAAAAAAAACCATGAGGATTTTACTTCAGACTAATGGTCAATCTCCAAATGGCCTTAGAGATAAGCTTTCTCAGCCAACACTTTTTGGCATCCAGGTTTAGAATGGAGACCATGAGATTGGTCTCTATTGCCATTAAAGATAGAGATCTTTCAGGTCCCTGGGTCTTAACAAATATCATGGAGAGAGTAGTGTCTCACTTCAGAACAGCTTGCACACTGATTACCCGAGGACAAAATTCTCCAAAAACATAAGATGAGCAATTTTTAATACTAAGACATGAAAACCTTTCCTTCACTTCACTTCAGATTTCTTGTCAACAAGAACAAATCTAATCTCGTTCCTATCCAGCCCTATCTGCATTGAATTCAAAACTTCTTTAGTTTGTTTTCGTCAAGAGCATGCTGTGAGGATCATCCCAGCAGTGCCCCCCATTTACTTGGAAAGTAATGTTTCAGCCCAAGAATTTCTTTGCCTCTTATGTCTCCTCACTGCAACTGTGGATCTTCCCATCTTGTGGAATTTGTTCCTGTGAACCCCTGCAGATCATCCTTCTATCTCACTAGTGACCAAATGATCAAAGTTTTAGGCTACATGAGGTTCCATCACAGCAAATGGTAGGACCTTTGGCTTATGGCCAGCATACCCCTGCAGGATCACCCATTGAAAATCACAATCTGCACAGATACTAGCATGACTGGCTGGAATACCCATCTCCTGCCCATCATTAAGGAAGTGACTGTGATTTGGTCTCTTTAGAAGTAATCCTGGCACACCAGGCTTCTGGAAAGAAAGCCATTGTGTATGCATTCTGATCATGGTAGGATACATTAACTGGAAAGGGCATGCTATTTGTTTCTGGTAACTAAAACATTATCATTAGAAGGCAAGGGGGAGTTAATCCCCAGACCTCTTCCTTGTTTGGTATATTTTCTCAGGTGGTATCATAACAATCCTATTCAAGTCTGCCACATCCCTGATTGTTTCAGTGTCCTTGCAGACCTGTTTTAAAATGGGAATCAATAGAGTCATATAAAATGGTAACTTGTTATCCATTAATGACGTCGTTCTTTTTTCTGGCAGCTCAACCATAATTATGTTGGAAGTCCACAAGTTCTTTGCCTGCGTCGAGATTTTCACAGATGGTGTTCTCATCTACAACTCCACATTCACATTGACTACATCCCAGGCAGACTCATTGTCCTAGTTAATTCATTGTCCAGATAGTTATACAGAAAGGTCCAGTTACACCTTGATCTTAGGTTGCACCTACTGTCAACCTTGTGATGTTCTCTGCAGTGAGGTTGAATGCTAAGCTCTCCATCCCCAAATTCAAAAGACTAGGCCTCAAAATCCCTTTCACTGAACTGGCATGCTCTTGAGACATGTGCATTTTCCCAACTTCTTTGTCTTGCAGAAAGTAGGGGAATCCTGGTTCAGGCTTAGCCTAATTACTTCCCATAAGTTGGAATAATCATGGATCAGTGACCTTCTGAACCTACTGGTAAAGATTCCCAAGAAAATCCTGCCTTCTACTCCACCTGCTAAAACAACTGCATATGCAGGTCTCCAGTCTTAACCAAGAAATGAAGAAACCATGTGCATGGTTCATAGTAAAGATTTTCCTTGCCATGAAATTGACCTTAAGGCACGGCCATGGCTAGGATCATGCTGTATAAATGGGCAAAGGTTTATGAAAATCTTGGCAGCTGCTACAGATTTATGCACCAGGCAAGCAAATGTCAATGAATGGATAAATGGATGGATGGACAACATGAAAGTTCAATATGCTAGACTTAAGATGGGTGTATAAAATTTGCTCTGTTGCAAAAAATGGCAATTTAGTACATTTGTGTCAAAGACATACATCAGATTATAACATTCACATGCAATATTATTCTCTAGTGTGAGTTGATAGCAAAATCTTTTGCAGTAATTAGGGTGCCAATTAATTTACTTTGGATTACAGTGGTCCCCCTCATATATGGCCACCCCTTCTGCACCGGGAAAGTGGCCTTATAAGATGGGTGGCCTTTCCAGAGGGGACTACCATGTTTATGGCATGTTTTCGGACGGCAACAAATAATTACTTTTTTTGTCGTCTGAATACATATTCTTTAATTAGTTGTCCGAAAACAAACGGGAAGATAAATATTTGCCCCCCCCCCCGGTCCGTAACGAAGTTACCTTTAGCTCACACGACGACATGCTGCCATGAAGTAAAACAAGTATTTTGTCTAACACCACGGAAAGGATAATGAATGAAAAACATGCATTACTTGCCTCTTTTGTCTATTTGATACATGTTCATCCACCAGAAAACACAACCATACATGTATTAGGACCACGATTGTGTGCGTATTTTCCAAAAGAACCGCGATATTAGTAATCTTGCAATCCACAATTTAACCCTCTACTAATCAGTGATCAGTAAAATCTACCTTACAAACGCATGCAAGCTTTATGTCTGTGTAATTAAGATATTAATACAAACTAAATAAAAAGATTTTGGAAATATAATTCTGAACATATATATACAGAAACATTTCAGTATCAAGGGTAGAAATACCGGTACATGTATGATGGCTAATCTTAGAGCACCAAGGGTGAGAGGCTCCATATGGGGTGAGTGTTGGACGCAAGCCTAGGAAGGGTAAAAATAACAAGCAAGTTGCAATATACGAGTCGGCATGATTAATATGTTGGTATTTTTTAAAATAAAGGTGATCTATTTGTTGTGGTCCTGTCTTTTTTTTTCCACCTTGCCGAAGGTAGCTTCAAAATGAGCAGAGCTTGCCGACTCGAAACAATCAACTGCTCAAAGATTGTTTTGATGCATGTCGGAGATTTCAGGGTGTCTAGGTGATAATTGTTAATAATATAATTTGTGGGATTTCTTTGACAGGTGTGTTCGGAAATAAAAGGCAGCCATCTGGATTTTGTTAAAAGAGTACACGATGTACCGAACATGTAGCACCCACAATCAATATTTATTGTCTACAAAGAGGTTTATTACCTGTAGAATAATAACTACGTTTAAACCGTGGTACACAATGCCTTGGGGATAAGGGGTTTGTTTTGTTGCACGATGCCAATGAATTTACTAATCCATACCGACTCTCTGATGTTTTGTTTAATGATATAAAGCAGGGTCATGGTTTCTAATCAAAGCCATAACTGTCACACCTGCTTGAAGTGGTTTCATGTGTAACGATGTCTACACTGACAACCAATCATATTTTTGTTAGCCACACATACATACTTACATACATACATACAATTTAGAATTTTAAATTATATTAGTTCATGGAAGTTCATGATCACATTAAATAATTGGCAACCAAATGAAGCGAACTTTGTATCAGTTAAATTAATGGCAAACACGCTGTGAATTTTACTTTAAAACAACGCAGAGATCTTCTTAGATTGTGTCCGAAAACATAAATTGTAGAAAAAATTATAGCGGAGCAACATCCGAAACTGACAAGGCATTTAAATATTATATTTGAAGAAAAGAAAAGGTGTCCGAAAACAACCATGTCTGAAAACATACCTTAAATACGGTATATTTGTGAGATGTTTATGTATATGTGTATATAGTAGGAAAGCTACATATAACTTAAAGCAGTGAATATCTTTGTTTAAAAGTAGTGTTAATTATTAAAATGTTCTTGTCTTAAAAACATTTATTTCAAGGTACCATAAATTAATAATTAGTATTCTTAGGCATGAAATGTGAGTGGGATATTGTTGGCATGCGCATTACAAAAACATTCAAAAATGTTATTTGAGTCTTGGTACATACACTGTTTCATATTTAAAATAATTCTCTTTCCATTTACTCCATTTTCCCACTGCTACAGAATGTTCTTCTTATTTTATGCTCTTTTTATTTTAGTCTTCCCAGCATAAATATTTCAGCATGTGAACTCTCCCCATTGTCAAGTCAAACAACTTTTATTTTTCTTCTAAAGTATTATTTCTTCCTTTACGTGATGACATGTTAAAGTTTTGTAATGATTTATTCATATGTGGCTAATCATACAATACTGCAATTTAATTTTGCAGACGAAACATTTGTAAACGAAATGCCTTATTATACAGGAAGTGATGCATAAACTGTCACGTGTTTTTTTGGTCTTTGGCTGGTACCCTGTTTTGTTTAATGTTAATTGTTTCTCTGTGTGTGTGTGTTAATCCACAAAATCTACTTTTAGCCTATCTGACCATGTTTATGATCTTGACAATTACGTCGGTCATAATCGTCAATTAAAAAACAAACAAACAAAAAATCCACTGTGTGAAGCCCAAAGCTCTATCAAAACACTGCTGACCCCATTTCTATCTGACCATGTTATGATCTTAACAACTAAAAACATCCGGTCGTAATAGTCAATTAAAAACAAAATACGCTGTGTGAAGCCCAAAGCTCTATCACAACACTGCTGACCCCTTTTCCTGCAAACTTCAGCATTCATGATATAATAATAACCTTAGTGGTACATGTACTTTAGCCAACACTTCTTTCAGTAACGAAATTCTTTCAGTAACAAAAACCTGACATATGGAAACAGACATCGGGAAAGATAATTCGATTACTTACCACACTGTAATTAAATATTGGTTCTGGACAAATTATTAATTAAATGTGGCCACTTGTGAGGGGTAAATTTTACATTTGTGCACTAATATGGTGGCTGCTGGTCGCATTAGCGGGTGGTGTTTCTTAAGGGGTACTTTTGAACACAAACTCATCGGTGCCAAGGGATTCTGGCCATAAAGAGTGGGTGGCCGCTGGTCAGGGGGGCCATTCATGAGGGGGGACCACTGTACTTTCAGTGGCACTGATTATTATAAGTTTGCATTACATGTTTATACAGATTAGCTATGCCTATGATGGCATGACGGGATTCAGATTTTCTTCACAGGTGCATCATTGCCAAGCCTGCCATGGCAGAAGCATGAGGTAGAAATTGCTTTGGCATCTCTGTGCATATCTGTCCATCTGCACCAGAAATTAATGTCAATGTTATAAAGTTTTCTGAATGGTCAGTTTCTCAAGTATAGTTGGCCTCAGAGTTATGCTACTTGTTATAGTACATCTTGATGTGTGCAATACCAATTTACATAAAGCTTGGATTTGGGTTTGCCATGCAGGATGTGACCATTTTTTTTTACACATTTTTTCTTTTTAGTCTGTGAATTGTAGCATCTGTTGTAATCCATAAATCATGGTACTCTGTGCTGGAAATAAATCCACTGTGTAGAGACAGAGAATTCCAGTGTCGACCTATTAGCCCAGCATAGAAGGCTGTTTCACAATTGGGCCCTTTTTTTTGGAAAAAAAGTTTGGCTAGTTACATGAAACTTTACTAGACAAACGACGATTTTCAATGTTCAGGTTCAGTTGGTCATGAAGTTTGTCCCCTGATAGGTCAAAGTTTCATTTGTTTTCAGGTTGGTAATTTTTAAAAAAATTTTATTCAGGTGTGAAACCATTTGAGTGTGAAATTTGTCACAACAAATTCTCCAGTAATGTGAGTCTACAGGAGCACTTTTCAAGGCACACAGATAGCAAGCCCTATAAGTGCAGTCATTGTAACCGCCACTTTCGTCAGATCAGCTGTCTGCGTCGACATCTCATCACTCATACCCATGAACAGCCATACCCATGTAAAATATGTGGACGACAGTTCTCACAGCTAGTATATCTCAGATCTCACATGAAGATTCATACAGGTACGTGAAATTAAGGATCTTACACGATATAAATTGTATGTGTGTGTGTGTCTGTGTGTGTGTGATTTGGATTTTTAATGTAGCTTTAACAATTTTTCAGTCATGGCTACGATGTCTGCAGTGTGGCAGTTCATAGTGATCATGTCCCACCCAGACACATTATCCTGACACAGGCTGACAAGTCCTATCACTAACCTCTTAATTCTGAGCACCAAGCAAGGCAGCTGCTGATACCATTTGTATAAGTCTTTTTCTGTGACTAGGCCAGGGTTCGAACCCATGACCTCCCACATCTGAGGTAGATGCTCTAGCCAATTAGGCCACCAGAATAGTATATATAAAATGTATGAAAATTGTTAAATAATAAAATATGGCATGAATTACTTGCTGTATTTGGTATGGTGCATTATTAAAGAGGACATATCCAATAAACACACATCTTTTAGGATTCTTCAGTTTCATTCATTTATTTCAAAATATTTCCTCAAACTGTGATTTTAAGTAATGTGTATTGGGTAATGTTATTATTATTGTGGTCACAGCTAGTAGGGAGGATGGAAAAATAATGCTTTAGCTTTAAACTTTTACATCTGGGAATCTTTTTATTCTTGAAAATGGTGTTTTGATTTCCTCAAATTCGAGGAAATCTTATTTAGGTGAACGTAAGATATTATGATTGCCTGCTTAATGTTCAGTGAAAAATTCATAGTTGCTAAACAAGTAATAAGAAATATATTATAAGTCTCAACTTTAGGTAGAAAATGAAAGAAATTGAAGAAACCAGGGCTAATTTTTCACTGGGTCTTTAAATTCATGGTTTGGGGCAACAACAAAAACCACAAACATTATAGGGATAAGAATTTCTGATACTACAAATGTCAGATTCCTGTGATATGAATGTGATCTACGTAGACTTTGCATTTATCACTGACATGGCTGGTTGTTATGTCACAGAGTCAAGCAGTATAAATGGGATGTACACAGATTTTGTGTCTGTCATTTTCTATGGCCACCATGATGGCCATTTTAAAAATCTCATTTTTACTACTCCTCAGTGTAAGATCAGGAGGTTTTTGCCCCAGAATTTACTGTTATGTCAAGTCAGCCATAATTGTGATGTCTAGATGGTGCTAAATGAAAAATTTTGCCAATTGTACAGCCAATATTGCTACAAGATGGTTACAACACTCGGCAATTTAAAAGACCAAATTATTGTATCTTGGATTCCTGGAAATTCTTATCAACCATTATTGTTTTAGTTCCTCTGAGGGATCTTTTTTCTTCAAATTGTTATTTTAGTAAAAATGGGTGGTAGTGAGCTTATGATCACACATCACTTTATTGCCAAATAATATGGTTGTTACATGTTCCATAGTGAATAGATTTTTTTTAAAATAAATTTTTGTTCCTTTTAACCTAAAATTTTAATGTATGTTAATCTTTGTTTCCATAGGAGAGAAGCCATTTTCCTGCGATATTTGTGGCAAAAAGTTTGCTCATCAATCAGATGTTGGGAGACATAAAATCATTCACACGGGTAACTTACATTGTTGTTATTCACTCTTCTAAGTAGAATTCATTGTTCTGAATGATGTAAGCACATTCACTAGTGGCTCACATGAATGAAGTAAGCACATCCTTGTAGCGGCTTATCTGAATGAAGTATGCACATCCTCATAGTGTCTTTTCTGAATTTAATAGACAGTATTTTCATGTAAAGACATTGTTTTCAATGTTTTGTACAATTTTCATTGTATTTATATCCTCCAAGTATGACTGAAGCGAGGGAAGAATTATATACTGGAACAGTTACATGCTCATTTATTTTTGTTGGAGAAACAAATTTACTTTATCATGGGGATATATTATTCAGTTTGATATTGTTTGTTATACCAGTAAGGATTATTTATATTTGATTTGATAGCGTGTACACCCAGGCTAGTATTATTTATAAAGGGGTATATATGATTTAGTATTTTGTATACCCAACTAATATTATTTATAATAGGAATATATTTGATTTGATATTATATATCATACACCAAGGCTGGTATTATTTATCATGGCATACATTGTATTAGGTACTGTGTATCATACATAAAGCCTAGTATTATTTATCATGGCGTACATTCTATTTGATATTGTGTATCATGCACCCAGGCTAATATTTTAATATTGTGTACACCCAGTGAAGTATTATTTACCATGTGAATGTATTGGATTTAATAATTTGTATCATAAATCATTCTAGTATTATATATATTAGAGATTTGTTTAATTAGTATGACATTTAATTTGAAAAGCACAGGTCTTTATAAACACTGTCTTTTTTGTACTACAAATATATACACAATGATCTAAACAGCCTGTGTCTCTCATCAGAAAACAAGACTATTTTTGTTTCCAATGACATTTCACTTAAGTCTTTTGTCAAGTAACCAGCATGATAGAGCTGCATACAAAAATATCTGCTTGCCATATTAGGGGATTTTAAGATTTTTTTGGTGATATTCTGTGTAAGATTTGTGGCAATTGCCTGGAAATTTTACTTGCCCATCAACTCTTGTAACTTATTCCATGTTACTGCACAATTGATTTTTTCAGTCCAGCACAAAATGGGATGGTTGAAGGTTAGTTAGTTCCTAAACATGTATCTTATTGATACTTTACTAGCTTTAGTATCTTAAACTGTGCATCATTTATTTTCATCAGTATCAGTTTTCATGGTTTGGTGAAAATTACATTTTCATTGGTACTGAAATTCATGGATATCAAAAGTGACCCTGTTGTTTCCAAAAATGGCCCAATGACCATTGGGTCTTTAAACTCATGGATTTCAAAAGTTGTCCTATTGTTTCCAAAGAAGGCTATTGATCATTGGGTCCTTGATATCATGGATTTAAAAAGTTGCCCTGTAGTTTTCAAAGAAGCCTGTTCATCATTGAGTCTTTACAATGGATTTCAAAAGTGGTCTTGTTGTTTCCAAAGAAGGCCTATTGATCATTTGGTCCTTCATGTCATGGATTTGAAAAATGATCTTGTTGTTTCCAAAGAAGACCTATTGATCATTGGATCTTTAAATTCATGGTTTTCAAAAGTGGTCCTATTGTGTCCAAAGAAGCCCCATTGATCGTATGGTCTTTAAAATCATGGATCTCAAAAGTGACCCTGTTCTTTCCAAAGTAGGCCTATTGATCATTGTGTCTTTAAAGTCATGGATTTAAAAAGTGTTCTTGTTGTTTCCAAAGAAGGCCCATTGATTGTTGTGTCTTCAAAGTAATGCATTTCAAAAGTGGTCTTGTTAATAAAGAAGGCCCATTGATCATTGTGTCTTTAAAGTCATGGATTTCAAAAGTAGTTATGTTGGTTCCAAAGAAGGCCCATTGATCATTGTGTCTTTAAAGTCATGGTTTCAAAAGTGTTCCTGTTCTTTCCTAAGAAGGCCCATAGATTATTATGCCTTTAAAGTCATGGATTTAAAAAGTGGTCATGTTGTTTCCAAAGAAGGCCCATTGATCATTTTGTCTTTAAAGTCATGGATTTAAAAAGTGTTCCAGTTCTTTCCTAAGAAGGCCCATTGATTGTTGTGTCTTGAAAGTCATGGATTTCAAAAGTGGTCATGTTGTTTCCAAAGAAGCCCCATTGACCATTTTGTCTTTAAAGTCATGGATTTCAAAAGTGGTCATGTTGTTTACAAAGAAGGCCCACTGATCATTGGGTCTTTAAAGTCATGGTTTGTAGCAACTATGAAATGCATGAAAATTGATGCCCTGTGTAAAATAGAGAATTCGTAATATACCTTTAAAACAAGCTTAGTTTCCATAATTTGCCATGATTTGTTTTGTATTTATATTCATGGTAGATTTAAAAATATGCAATATGGTATACAATGCTTGTGTTACTTTTTAGATATACGGTATTCACATGTGCCTTAATAAGTATACACCCATCTTCTTGGACAGAACTAAAAAACCATTTAGTTCACTTTGCTGGTGCTCACTCCTAATATGCCTCATGAAAGGAAAGTGGCCTGCCTATAATATCGTAATTTTCTTTGATCTTATAACGAGCTTAATCAGTCTCAGAAGCAAATCTTGTATATACTTTATTCAGACAGTGCAGCTCCAGATTGAAGATTCCAAAGAAGACAAAGGGATATACCATATATATTCCTAGTCAAGCCCAACTGCAAACTGCACAAACCCAGATCTGCCATTAATGTGCCAGCAGATCTAGGTCTGTGCAGTTTGTTAGGAGTTATCAGCAGTACAGTCTGTCATCATGGACCCTGATCTGCTGATGCATTATGCAATGACAGATCAGGGTCTATGTTATATGCAGTTGCATTCTACTTCTACACGAGAATATATTGTAATACTTCTAGTATTGTTTACGATATTTTTGGTGCACATTTATTATGAAGAGTTTAAACTGCACACAGATTTACACAAAATAAAAAAATGTATTAAGTTCACAGTGTGGTCAATTTGTTGAAGACAGTAATTTCAGATCTATGAAATCCATTCAGAAAATTGAAATTTTGACTCATGATGATATGACATGTACTCCTGTGGTCAAATGGTCTTATCTTGAAATAGTGGAAATTCTTTTTAGCCAGTAGAGAGTAATTCCGTTTGAGGGAGATCTCAGATCTGCCAACCCTACTGAAAAAATCAGGAGAATCCCAATTTTTGGACCTGTCTCCTGATTCCCTGATTTTTAAGAAAAAAATCCCGATTTTTCAGCTCCTGGAGAAAAAAAAAAAATCCGTATTTTTTTTCTTCAAAAACCTTATTTTCTGTTTCCCTGTTTCTGTATCTGGTTTTTCTATGTCTGGTATGTTTCTTAGTACTTTACCATATCCGGCTTGATTTCCGGCTTTCATCCGCCAACCGCCAATACAGTTGGGGTGCTCACCAGTTATTATGTACTTTTGAGAGAGTGACGTATGTAAGGTGAAGTTGTTTGCATTTAAAACATTCACAGTGGAGAGAATGTTGGCATACCTCTATGCTACTTTGATGTAATGTGGCAGATATTTCTTTGGATATTGTACTTTTGGAAATTGTAAATGATCTTAGCACACTGCTAAGTAAAATGACTTCTCCCTTGTGCTCCAAAAATCAGCCTGAATTTGTCTAAAGTACGGTATCCTTAGCACCTATTAAAATAGGGAAAATGAATTTTGCCAGACTAGACAATACCAGCTTCTGAAAGTGCAATGAATGAGTTACCAAATATATAAAATGTAGAAAATGTTATCGGCTCTTTTTTTTTACAATTTACCTCTGAAGTTCAGGAAGTGAAAATGACCAAGTGGAGCTAGCACTTTTTTGAAAGATGCACATATGGAGTAAGGCCAAGCTGTATACTCTATAACCCATGTTACACCTGTCAATCATACACCAATATAAGGGGAATTAAAGGTTTTTTTGAACAATACCTAAGATATACAAGGTCTTTTTTAAATAGCCAGTATAACTAGTGAGGAAACCCAGGGATATTCTTTTTCTTTAAAATTCTAACCCTGTGCAAAGTACGAAACTGTAGAGCGCCACCAAAGAGATTGTCTGACAGTGTAGAAGTAACTGATGAATTTTCACCAGCCAAGAAAAAGAAATGGGATCAAAAATATAGGAGTGATTGGGGGAAGCAGTTTGCTGTCATTTGTCCATCGACTTGCAGGGCCTATCATGCATTATGCCAATGTTGCTTACATCATTTCTCAATACGATGTGGTGGTCTAGATGACATTAATAAACACAGTGCAACAGCCAAATACAAAGGGTGCAAGAAAGATATTAGCAGCATGAGGCCACTGCAGTTTTCCATGGTAAAAGAGAAGGATGACTTATTGGTGATCAGAGCAGAGACTATTTTTACAAGAGTAAGTATTTGAAGTAAATAAAATTAATTACGACCAGCTTACATATCAAGCAACATTTAATTTTTCCCAGATATGTCCTGTTCTTGAAACCTTGAATACGGGTGTAAGTTTTTGGTGTACAGCGAACAAAACATTTTTCACAGTTTGATTTTGTCAGAATTAGCATTAGTATAGATTATTAAACTGTTGTAGATTGTTTATTTGGAGTGAATTAAGCTATTGTTTTTTTTTTTATGTAACTGGAACGATGCAAGCAGTGATGCCTCCACAAATAATTATCTTCTCAGATATTTCAAAGCACTATAAAATACTAACCAAAAATCATTTAATTTTAAATTATATTGTTGTCAGTATGCTTATAATGATAACCTGTAAATTGTTTCTTAAAAAACCTTTTTTTCCATGACCTGTAAAATTAACACTTGCAATCGAAATATTACACAATTTTAGCTTAGTACTAGTTCTGAATCTGCTAATCCAGTTTCAGGTTTATTTCATGATTGCATGAATGGTGCTTTTAATAATTTTTTTCAGTGGCTTGTGAATCATAAGATTCCATTAGCAGCCACTGATGGGTTTGGGGATGTTTTGAGGAGCATGGTTCCAGACAGTACATTTGCTCAGAAGTGCTCAAGACGTATCCTTGCATACTGCCAGTTTTTAAGCTGGATTCAGAACAGTTTTGACAGACCCAAGAAAGCTCTACAGCATGACAAGCCCCTAATTCACAAGACCAGAGACATTCTACTATCCATGTGCAGAGAATTCCTTTCTGTTGTTATTAAACCAAAGTACATTGTTGACAAGACAGACATCACAGCAGTTGAATCTGTAAAAGATGAAAGCTTGTACATTCATTCTCAGGACAGGACTTGTACTTGGGTGAGGCATTTAACAAACTTTTGGAGATGAATACTGAAGCACAGTTACAGACAAGAATGCACTGTTGGGCATTCCTGATCAAATCACTGTCATACATGAAGGAAAAATTTCCGTGAAAGGATGACTTACTTATTCATGCAAGCATTGCAGATGTGTCTAAACAATCTGTAGTATCATTTAAGGACCTGGCCTTTGTCTCCAGCCAAATGAAAGGAATCAACACTGATGATCTGCATAGAGAGTTTCAGCTTTACCAAAGCTACAATTTAGATGCAGAATTGAATGTGGAAAGAGCAGATCATCAGTGGGCTGCTCTCAGGAAAAAAAGGATGGCTCTGGCCAACTGTTTTTTCCAACCCTTGGGAGAGTAATGCTATCAATACTTTCAATACTGCACAGCAGCAGCAATGCTGAGAGAGCATTCTCAATGGTCAGAAAAAACAGAACTAGCCATAGAGGCAGCCTGTCTGCATCAACCCTGGAAGCTTTTCTTGTTAGCAAATTTGGCACCGAAGGACAAATAAATGATGCACTTTTGCAGAAATGCAAATCTGCAACATACAGTGGACTGAAATAGCAAAAGTAGACATCTTTATCATGAAATATACACCCTACTGTTGTACCTCCTGATTTTTTACCCTGCCTCCTGATTTTTAATGGTGATTTTCCTGATTTTGATTTTTTCAATGTTGACAGGTCTGAGATCTTGTTGATAGTGGGTATTTTTCTTCTTGAATTGCAGCTGCATGTAATTAATTATAGAATTTTGTGAATACATTTAGTCTAACAGATTTCATTGGATTGCCATGAAACTTGGGGAATGTTATGGTCATCATCTAAAGATGCGCATATTGACAAATCGCTTTTCTTCTGCGATTTTTATTAGAACTGTGGTCTTTTTTTATGTGGAGTTGGATATAGCATATGACAGAACCTTGTGAACAATAACTAGGCTTCGATTTCATTGGAGTACCATGAAAACTGGAAAATGTTATGATCATTCTGAAAATATGCATTTTGACAAATCACTTCCTTCTTTAATTTTTGTTAGAGTTATTGCCCTTTTGACTTAAAGCCTAGTGTAGTTTGTGAACACAACTTGTTTCATTTTTCACCAGGTTGCTATGCTGTGGTCATCAGAAGAAGAAATGTATATAACCAAAGCACTGTACTCTCAGAAATTTTGTTAGAGTTATAGCCCTTTTCATCCTACAACTAAATGCAAAATAAGACAGAATCTTGTGAAAGCAACTTGCAGTTTTAGTTCATGTGGTCATAAAATGACTTGTTGACCATTTTGCACATGATTTTACGGGGAGCATTCTATCATCAGGGCCTTTTAAATTTGTTAAATGGATGCTGGTCCATTATCTAGTATGGCCACTTCTGATAAAAATAGAAGAAAAAATATATTAAAAACTTTTTAATCAGAGAACACCCAACAGAATTTTATGAATTTTGACAGAATGCATTCTGGCATGAAAGTCAGAAATT
Organism: Megalonaias nervosa; assembly: GCA_016617855.1. Taxonomy (NCBI): domain Eukaryota; kingdom Metazoa; phylum Mollusca; class Bivalvia; order Unionida; family Unionidae; genus Megalonaias; species Megalonaias nervosa. The sequence continues at coordinate 38,513 of JAECUM010014840.1, read as the reverse complement.
TAGTACAATAATGCTGAGCTGTCATCAGATATGACCACCATTACTAAAACGCCACTAAGCAGAATTTGCCCAAATTTAACTCAAAGCATCTTGACATAAAGACCTTCAAAAGCTGTAAAAATTCAGCCAATTTGCCATCAGTTATGGACACTGTTACTAATAATAAAAGAAACTAAATGACTTCATCCCAGAATATGCTTAGTAGAATTTGATGAAATTTTACACAGATCATATAATGGCTTTCAAATTTTTCAGTAGGAAATCCTTTTAGTGATTTCTCATAAACCACTGAACAGAATTTGAACAGAAACCATCTTGACATGAAAAGCTTTTAAGTCTGAACAAATGGTGCCATTTGCTATCATGTAAGGCTGCTGCTGCTGCTAAAAATGTTAATCTGAAATAACTTCGTCTAAAAAGATGCTCGATAGATTTTGAACAAATTTGACAGAAAGTGTCCTTGCTTAAAGGCCTTTTACATTTACTGAAATGACACCTTTACTGAATCAAATCTGACCACTGTTAATAAAATGAGAAAAACATTTACTTAACTATGTCTCAAATAAATGCTTAATGGAATTTGATCAAATCTGAAAATGTATCCTGGTAAGATGGACTTTCTGTATATGGCAGATGATGGTGATGTTCTATCAGATATGGATAAGGTATAAATGATTGAGAAATCATTAAACAATTGTTTTCCTAACATAGGCAATTGTACAGTCAACAGCATTGGAAGACGTTTCTACCAAAAGCGTCCTGCAGACCCATATACATTTGGTGATATGAAACAATTCACAGATGTATAAATGCATTGATAATTTTGCATTTCAATACATCCGTTGATACCAAAGGATGACAACTGATTCAGATGATATTTATCTTATAAAAATTACTTTTAATTTTCGACCACTCAGAATAATTAAGTGTATCGATATGTGTCATAAGTTGTATATCACAGTATTTATCAGTACCCATCATAGGTGTAATATTTCACTCCCAATAGTTTTGTCAACTGCTGTTGCATTTGTCTATAAGGTGGATGTCAGCCAGGTGAGCAATCTCAGGTCACTTGGGATTCTTGATTATGGATCAGTGTGAAACTTGTTACATATTATGGTCATTATCTAAAGATCTGCATATTATAGATATATTTTTACTTCCCCTATTTTACCTTTGCCTCTTGATGTGAAACGTACTACATATTATGTACATCATCAAGTGATATGCATGTTTACTAACCATTATACACACACAAGCATAAGATTTGTGCAGTTTTTTTTAACTATAGGCTTATCTCCCTAATGGGGGTGGGTAGGTGTAGCTTGCAAGAGAGGTAGAAATGTATTTAAAAGGGCAAAATTTCTTGCCATTATTCAGGTTTTATTAGTAGGTCATGTAGATCAGATGGCTGTTTTCACTGTACTTATTCTTGCATATCTTTTCATTTTGAAGGGAAGAAGCCTTATGCCTGCAGCATCTGCCATGTTACATTCAGTGATCCATCCAGTAGGCGTCGCCATGAAAGGGAACATGCCAGCAAAAAGTCCTACACCTGTCAGGTTTGTCATGACTCCTTCAAACGTGCTGGGCAACTGAAAGCTCATTTGAATAGAAAACATTCTCAGGGTATTTCCTTAAAAATTGATCAGGATGGTTCTGCTGGGCCATTAGTATTTACTTACAAGGATGAAGAAGAAAGGGCTGTGTCATGTGTTAGTGGTGAACAGCCTAGAATTGTTAAATTGATTAGAAACCTTCAGGACAAGAAATTTTTGACTCACCTTGTTGAGATTAGTCTGCCCCCCAGTTCTAAGGAAGGAGGTGATGATAATTATAACAGTGGACAAAAAGTTCTAGAACCAGCCCAAACTATCATTGTGACACCAGATGGTCATCTGACGGAAACTGTTGAATCAGAGAAGATAGGAGAGGAATCGAGTCTTGAAGTGACAGAGGGAAGTGTTCCTATTGAGCTACAAGGGGTAGAGATACAGAATGGAGCAGAAGAAGGTCAGACCTATATAACCATAACCAATGTGGCAGACTTAGCAGAAAGTATTGGGGAAAAGAACAATTCAGATGGCTCAGTGGAGTATAGTTATCAGATCATTCAAGAGATCCCTTCTGCTGAATGTCAGGAAGAAGTGGTTCTGCATGTAAATACTGATGGAGACCATATTTCACAGGGTCCGAGTGAATCTGATCAGGAGCATAAGAAAGATCTTAACTCCAAAGTAACTGAGGAGTTGAAAACTGCATCCTCGGATTCCATCTCAGCACACCAAACAACCAGTGTAGACTATGTCTCCAATCCAGATTTTACGAGTCAAGATTACTATAATTGGTTATCTAGTTTTACAGAACTTTGCAAAGTGGTACCAATGCCTCTAGACGTCTCCCTATTCCAGAAAATAAGTCAAGTCCACAAAACTCTCTCAGATGTAATGGCTACCCCATCAGGTGTCATAGCTGATATTGATAACTTTAGAGTGTTGATGAACATATCCAAGGACTTGAGTTCTATCATAAATGAACACTTACTCTATGTCATGCAAAATTTGAATGACTCGGAATCAAAGGAAACTGCATAGTTAGTAAGCTTTTTAGAGAAGCTGGATATTTAAAAACCAACCTGTTTAACTAGCAAATAATATTTATTGTGTAGCATTTTTCAGACACTCTATAAGTGTTCTCTCTTTCCCTAGAATACCTTACTGGCCTGTTGGACAATCAGCTATAAAAAGTTCTTGGACTTCCAGAATGTTATTTTTTTTTTTACTGATCCTCCAGATTTGTTTTCGATAAGCTTTTAACAGCATCAGCCACTTCAATTTTTTGTCAATTGGCCTAGAAATTGTGTGCAGAAGTTGTTCGTATAAAATCTCAGGACAAGATGAAATTTCAGGGAATACCTGTGTGTAATGCACAGTTGTTTGGGAAGAAAATAGACCTAAATCTGCCATTGCATAAGGTATCAGCATAGGCTATTTGTCTTGTTCTTACATATGGAACAAGACTGTTATGTCCCATCTGACATGTTGGTTTTTGTAAGGAATTGCCTATAAATGAAAGGAGTCATGGTAGCTCAGTTGGTCAGAACATCAGACTTTTATCCAGTGGTCATGGGTTTGATACCTGCCAAAGTCAGTTTGAGTTGACTGCCTCTGTGTGTTCTTGGGAAAGTCTCTTAGTTCCCACTCCCACAGCATAATATAGCCAATAATGTGTTAAAAGTGGTTAAAAACAGGAACAAAAACAATCTTCTAAATTAATTCCTGCTAGAATTACCTCCTCATAGGTGCTCTAATTATCAAAGAGATATACCTTATATTAGTGCTAATATTTTTGTTTTACAGCTATTGACTAATATTTGTTTTCTAATTTAATTGAACTTCTGAAAATAGTGATATAATTTATATTCTTTGAAATTAAAACTGAAGTCAGTTACTCATGCTGTAGTGTTGTTTGTTGTTAGGCTTTGCCCTATCTTTTTTAAGCTCAGTAAATAACCTATGGATAGACAGTACAACATCACAAGTAAAAAATGTCAATCAAAGCAATGGTAATATAGAGTCCTTTGTCCAGTACCGACTAGCATTGATATTTCATTCGAAATCATAATTAGTACAGCACAGACTCTGATCTTCCAGCATATAGTATTGTGGCAGATATTGATCTACATTTCTCATAGTTCTGTGAACCTGCAGGAGTAAATGCAAAATGTCATTGCTACTTAAATTATTTTGTTCAGTCAGTGCTGTTGTAGAGAAAGGGGAATTAATCACATGTTTCTGTATAAATTAAGTACTGGTGTAGAGAAAAGGGATTTAATTACATGTGTTTCTGTATAAATTAAGTCCTGTTGTAGAGAAACGGGAATTAATTACTGTGTTTGTGTATAAGTTATGTACTTGTGTAGAGAAAAGGGATTTAATTACGTATTTTTCTGTATAAATTAAGTCCTGTTGTAGAGAAAGGGGAATTAATTACTGTGTTTCTGTATAAATTGTGTACTGGTGTAGAGAAAAGGGATTTAATTACATGTGTTTCTGTATAAATTAAGTACTGTTGTAGAGAAAGGGGATTTAATTACATATGTTTCTGTATAAATTAAGTACTGTTGTAGAGAAAAGGGAATTAATCACATATGTTCTGTATGACTTAAGTGCTGGTGTAGAGACAATGGAATTAATTACAATGTTTGTGGTTTGGATTTTTAACATAGCTTTATCAATTTTAGTCATCCACTATGATGTCTGCAATGTGGTAGTTTATTGTGATGTCTAGCACTGGGGCATCATGCCACAGACATGTAGCATGATGTACCACCCAGTCACATTATCCTGACACCAGGCCAGCCAGTCGGAACACTAACATCATAATGCTGAGTGCCTAGTGAGGCAGCTGTTAGTACCATTTTTATGTCTTTGGTATGACTTGGCCGGGTTTCGAACCTGCGACATCCTGCATCCGAGACGGATGCTCTAACCACTATGCCACCAGATTTTGTGTTTCTAAAAATAATCTAGAAAGTGCCATATTTTTTGTGTTTCTAAATTTATGGCACTTTCTAGATTGAATTCTTTTGGTCTTTTGAATTTGAAACGCCAACCAAGGTATGTTTAGGGACATAAAGTATAAAGTCAATCTTGAGAGAAACGTTCTGTCAGAGTTGCTTGATATAGTTTGACATTTGCTGTATAAGGATCATTTCAGTATAAAATACTCATCAACGGTAACTCATCCAGTATTTCCATCAAACTATTTTATGAATATTTAATCAATAATATGCAAGAATAAGTGCAATAGATAAAGCGAAGACAGATCTTATAATTGAGATTAAATGTATTTAGAAGGATACAGGTATTTGCTTAGGACCACAAAAAGCAACACAATTATCAATAATATTGAAAGTTTTGCTCATCCTTTGATCCCATTTGATGCAGTATTACCTGAACCATCCTACCCACTAGTATTTTCAATGCTTGTATTATTTTGGGAGTACCGATTTTCATGGATTTTGCATTTCCTACAAACCACAGATTTAAATGCCTTACAAGCAGTAATTCTTTAATAAAAGATATCAGGACCTAATATATTGGTACAGAAGTCAATGATTTATAAATGAGGTAATAGTAGGGATCTTAAAATAGACCCCTGTGGCACACCCTTAATTATAGACTAAACTTTTGATTGAACATTGCCAGTGATAACTTATTGGTTTCTCCCAACATAAATATGATTTTAGCCATAAAGTGATGCCTAAGAGCATTTATATTGTTGTAGTTTTGATAATAGTATATCATTCTCAGCTAGATCAAGACACTTTTTATATCCCCACCTCGAAAGGTAGGACTCACAGTAATCCTTGTGTCCATCTGTCTGCCTATTCATCTGTCTGACAGTCATTAGCAAAACTAGTCTTCCAATTTTTTATGGATTGCATGAGACTTGGTAAATATCAAAATGATTACTTAAAAATCAGCATATCAAAATATCACTTTCTTCCTGCAATATTTGTTAGATTGCCCTTTTTGCTTTGTTGTAGTGACGACACAATCTCTTCAGTGCAGTTAGTCCTGCAGTTTTTTGCTATGAAACTTGGGAGATATTATGATCGTCACCTAAAAATGCACATATGGACAAATCACTTTGCTCCCACTAATTTTGTTGCTGTTAATCACCATCTATGCCTTGAGCCCAATGCTGTGTATAACAGTCTCATTGGTACAAGAAGTCCTGCAGTTTTTGTATGAGTTGCTAAGAAACTCATTAAATATTAATGGTCGTTTCCTGAGATGTGCATCTGAAAAAAATTTCTTTGCTACCTCAAGGTTTTGCTAGAGTTTTTGTTCTTTTTTTCTTGTAGCCTAATGAAGTGTATGACTCCAGTCCTGCAGTTTTTATGGATTGCCATAAATTTGATAAATATTATCATGATCACCTGAAGATGCACATACTGACAAATCAGTTCTCTTCACCAATTATTTTAGAGTTATGACTTTTTGTTTTGTAGCTTAATGCATTATATGACAATCTCGTTAGCTCAGCAATTTTCAGTTTTTCTAGCAGTTTTTTTTTATTGATGTGAAACTTTGAAACTTGGCACAGATTATGGTCATCACAAAAAAATGTACTTTTGACCAATCTTTGATTTTTATAAGAGTTGCTGCCATTTTGATATGCAGCTGGATGCAGTGTATAACAGAATTTTGTGAATGAAGTTACTTTTGCTGTTTTTAGTGGGTTGCTGTACATACTACAGTAATCAGCAAAAGATATGCATGTTGACCAATCATTTTACTTGCATTGTTTTCAGAAGAGGTATGTCCTGGTATTTTTACTTCGGATACATCTTATCAAAGGATAGGGGTTGGATGTGGGCATGAGCAAATTGTTCACTATTATTCTCAGTAAAATTATTATTGCTCCAACTATTTCACCATTCTCCTTATCATTCAGCCATTCATCAGTGAGTTTAATAAGTGCTGATTGATAGTAGTGTTCTTTTCTTTTTCTGAACCAGACTGGGATGAATTAATTATGATGTAATTTTGAGAGATACTTACCTAGATGTTTTTATACATGCTTTTCAGATAGTTTTGATATTATTGACAAAAACATTAGCTTGCAATTGTAAAGTCTTGCAACCTTTTTCTTCTCATGGTTATGACTGCTCAGGTGGCCTAGTGGTTAGTGCATCCGCCTCAGATGCAGGAAGTTGTGGGTTTGATCCCCAGCTGAGTCATACCAAAGACTTATAAAAATGGTACTAACAGTTGCCTCACTTGGTGCTCAGCATTAAGAGGTTAGTGTTAGGACTGGTCGACCTGGTGTCAGGATAATGTGACTGGGTGGGACATGATGCTACGTCTGCAGCATGATGTCCCAGTGCTAGACATCACTATAAACTGCCACACTGCAGACATCGTAGCGATATGAATGAAAAATTGTTAAAGCTACATTAAAAATCCAAATCAAACACACACACACACACACACTTCTCATGGTTACAACTAAGCTATTTTCAGCTGAGATGGGACGATTCCCTTGCTGAGGCTTTATGTAATTAAGAGAAAGAGCTATGAGATGAACACATTTTATTTAAAATAAATGGGCCTATATTATCTGCTTGTAGATTTCAAGACAAGATTTTCTTGCTTCCCATTAATATGCACCATGTAGTTGGTTGCAGTTCACAAGGTGCATCAATGTATGATATGAACGGAAAACAGAACTGCAGATCGTGTGGTTAAATTTGAGTTAATAACTTTCTGCTAGTTTCATGCTTTTCTGCTGAGTTGCAGTATGTCAGATTAGTCATTTGCATGAAGCTTTCAATGAATTTGTTAAAAGTTATTTTGCCTATCTTGAAAGACCATGTCATCTACAACCAGACGAGTTGAAAATGTACTGAGTAAAATATATGCAGATTCTTGTGTTTCCAGATTTTACACGGACTGCTTGCATTTTCTGCCATTGTTTGGTAAACCTTTATCTTTGCAGTCATTGATATGCAGGGTCTTGCCAGTATTGTGTAATTTGTCTAGTCTTCGATTTTATGGAGAAACTTTTTTTATGTCGTGCTTCATTAGTGATCTAGACAGGATTTGGACACTTCTCACCAGTGGTACAAATTTTTTTCGTGGTATCCAGCTTTGGTATTGGGTACAGTGGTGTAGCTAGAATATTTGGGCCTCTGTGCAAAGCTTACCGATGGGCTCCTGTCTAATCTCTGGATCACTTTTGGGCCCTAATGCTTTACATACTCTTGCTATATGGTAGCAACATCCCTGATCAGGTATGAACTTGTGCATTTTTTAGTCCATGTTTGTATACCTTTCAAGAGAGACAAGCCAGTAAGTTATGTTTTATCAGCTTTCATCACTTGCCTCCTTCTGATCTCAGATGTAGGTATCGGGGTTTTCCTGGCTAGTGATTTTGGGTCTGACCTGTGTTCTTTTCTAATTGATTAGAACCAGGGAGAGATCCTAGAGTTTTCCTGGATTTTCACTTTGGGCTTGATATTTTTTGTTTTTGAATGATTAGGACCAGGGAGAGAATTATGTCTACTGTGAGGATTACGTTCAGTCAGGGGACTCCATTTGGTATATCAGTAGTCTTTTTCCTGTCTGCAGGTGTAGAATTTGGGGACTCTATTTGGCATACCAGGAGTCTTTTTCCTGTTGCTGGTATAGGATTTGGGGACTCCATTTGGTATACAAGTAGTCTTTTCCTGTTTGCCAGTATAGTAATTTGGGACTCCATTTGGAATACCAGTAGTGTTTTTCCTGTTTGCTGGTATAGGATTTGGGGACTCCATTTGATAAACAGTAGACTTTTTCCTGTTTGCTAGTATAGGATTTGGGGACTCCATTTGGAATACCAGTAGTGTTTTTCCTGTTTGCTAATATAGGATTTGGGGACTCCATTTGGTAAACCAGTAGACTTTTTCCTGTTTGCTGGTATGGGAATTGTTTGGACTTCTAAGGTGAATGTCTTTATTTGAGTTTGTAGGGAGGTATCTTTCATTTCTTTCTTTTTGATGCACATGTCATTTAATTGCTTTTGAAGCAATGCAATTTGCAGCGCAATAATTTATTGTTGTAATTCGCTTATACTGTGCAGGTAGGTTAGTAAATCATTCAGGTGATGACAGATGTTGGTAGTGTTACTGACTGAAACCACAAACAGTTGCATGGTTTCAGGGTCCACCAAGCTTATTTTGTTTGTGCTGCCCACATGTGACTATCATGTGTTTGAGGTCACAGCTAATAATAATAATAATAATGTAGTCAGTTATTCTTGCAACAAACAACAGTTCTAACAAGTTGAGGCAAAGTACCTTGCTCAAGGGTATTCTGTTAATAATAATCACGGACAGAAGTCTTAACTGGGATAAACAAGTGGACAGTGTCTGTTAGGAGTAATCATTGACACAAGTCTTAACTGGGATAAACAAGTAGACAATGTCTGTTAGGAGTAATCATTCACAGAAGTCTTAATTGGGAAAAACAAGTAGGCAATGTCTGTAGGAGTAATCATTGACAGAAGGCTTAATTGGGAGAAGTAGACAATGTCTGCAGAAGTAATTGGGAAAAACAAGTAGACAATGTCTATAGGAGTAATCATGGACATTAGTCTTAACTGGGAAAAACAAGTAGACAATGTCTATAGGAGTAATCATTGACAGAATTCTTAACTGGGAAAAGCAAATAAACAATGTCAAGGAATAATCATTGACAGAAATCTAAGTGAGATAAACAAGTATACAATGTCTATAGGAGTAATCATTCACAGAAGTCTTAATTGGGAAAAACAAGTAATGTTTGTAGGAGTAATCGTTAACAGAAATCTTAAGTGGGAAAAACATGTAAACAATGTCTATAGGTCCCTCACATCTAAATGTCATTACTTAGTACCATAAAAAGTACCTGACAAAGGACTCCAGAATTCTTTACTATGATGTTTATATACAATGATTGATTACTGTTCAGTAATATGGGGAAATTGTATTAGTTCCCAACTAAATTGAATTTACAAGTTTAAACAACGAGCATCTCAGCTGATTCGTGATGTTCCCATTGATGCATCATCATCAGACATGTTCACAGAATTAAAATGGTTAAGAACATACAAGAGAATAAACTTTCTGAAAGCAGTTCTGGTTTTTAAATGTATCAAAGGAGATGTTCAAGAGTAAAGGACTCAGTTATTGTACAGAATGTCTTCTCTCCATAATCTAATATCAAATGTTAGCAACAATTTAGAACTACCAAAACCATGCATTGATTGAATAATTCATTAGAAGTCTACAGTATTATAGGACTAAAATACGGAACTTACTCCCTGCTCAAATTCAATCTGTCAAAAAATGTACATGCAGTATTTGAAACCAACAGATTAATAAACCAGAAAAATATAAGCTGTTATTTATCACGGTGTTACTCTTCAAATTCATCACTTGCATGGTTTGCATCTTTTATATTAGCATAAATGTAAAAAATATCTTGTATATATATAAATTTAAACATCTACTTTTGTACATAATGTTCTTTTTTGAAAAAGTACATGCCACATTTTTGCAAAAGAGCCTAAAGGTGTATCTAAGCAGAGGTGATCATTAACTGATTGTATACATGAAGCTCTTGCCTAAAGTCATTTTCAGAACAGTTATTGGAGAGATGAAATAAAAATATATCCAGTTAAATTCTCCCGCTATCGTAATGTAAATATTTTGATGAGAAAAATTTTTATATATATATATATATATATATATATATATATATATATATATATATATATATATAGTAGAGGGCCTCAAGGGAGGGGCCCTGAGTGGCTGAGTGGTCTAAAGCACTCACCGTTACAGATAACTGCCATCTCACTTCTGTCTGTTTGGGTTCAAGTCTCAGATCTGGCCAATGTGGGTATGTGAGAAAGCTTGCCAGTAGATTCTTGTGGGTCGGTGGTTCTTTCCGGGGTTTTCCCGGGTTCTCCTCCACCATTTATACTGGCCGCCATGTATAGCCTATCTTGTGCTGAAAAATAGCATTAAAACCTACAACTAAAAAGCCCCAAAGGAGATTACTGGTAGTTGTATTTAACTACTAATTGCGTTACCCTCTTTATATAAGGACATTATTATTATTATTAATATTATTATTATTATTATTATTATTCAAATTGGCACAGATGCACCTTGGTTTGAATTTGTGACCCACTGGATAGTAGTTGTATGCCCTATTGACATGACTTACTCATTCTTTTTCTCATGTCTGCTCACTCAGATTTACATAAAACGTCATAAAACCTTTTAACCCTAGCGCATTTCCTCATTCTGTGTTTACAGTTAATGTGCATGTCATGCAATGCAAGGTCACAGTCACTTTAAATACAAGGTCACATTCACTTGAAAATAATCCCCACCTGAGACTTATACACAAATTTAAATGCCAGCTAAAATCTTGTAAAGCTGTAAAAATATACCTGTGAAATAAATGCATGCACTATATGGCACACTCTTGCTATAAGGTGCTTCATTATAACACAGTTCGTTTTACAAGATGAGTATAGTGATGGACCACATTTCTTTAAGTAGTAGTAAAATTGTAGGTTTAGTGTACCTCATGATAAGGCAGTTTTACTTTAAGGTGGTATACTCCTTTAAATACGGCATTATAATAAGGGAGTGTAGTATATCTTAACTCTGGCTACTATTTGTTGATTTTTTTAAAATTGTCTTTCAATATAACTAGGATTTCTAGAAAACATTTATTGTTTTAAAAGTGTTGTGAATTCCAGTCCATGTATCAATTGGGTATTCATTATAACAGTGTCTGTAAGAGGCTTGCTGATGATGAAGTACATCATACATATAATCTTTGTACCACTTAATGAAATGGGATCTATGACCATACTTGCTTATAACAGGAACCATAATAATGGAAAGGTTTGTTTCTAATTTGTTATGTTATCAAATCTGTTATTAATATCAAACCCTTAATATAGAGGGGTTATTGCCCTTGTCTTATCATTGTCAAACCAGGATGTATCAATGAGCAGGAGAAGAAATATAAATCTACTTCATATTTCACATTATGGTAATTATATTTTTCAATCTCATATATTTTTTTGATACATTTAAAATTCCTTCTTAGAAATAATGTTTGCCCACTCTCCTATACTTACCAGTTAAAGTAAAATCCAAAAGAATTGTTATGGGTTTAATGCCATTTTTTTAGCATGATAGGTAATACATAGCCACAAGCAAATATACTTGGTAAAGGAAGAATCTGGAAAACTCCCAGGAAGAACCACCTACCCTGTCAGATTTAGAAATAATTTTATGAAAGTAAGAAAGTAAATTATCTTATTTAATCAATAAAAGAACTAGTAAGATCAGCAAATATGTGTTTATTCAATAACATGTTAACAATAAAATACATTTATCACAATTTCATTAGGAAAAACATTCTGATACAATTCATTCTCAACTAAACCTGCACAACCTCATCTCTCTCCCCCCCCCCACTGCCAAACCATGCAATATATTACCACAACTTATAACTAGAGACATTTTCACCAGTATTAAGTGATACTACTGTCAGATACTACAGACAAAAATCCACTACAGTTTTTTTTCACCTGTGACTGCCTGAGACAAGATTTTCTTGCTTCCCATTAATATGCACCAATATAAACAAAAATGTCATCAGCAATGTAATTTAACTGGCTCTTGCACATTAATGAAAGTGCTCTTTATAGATAAATAAGTGATCATATTTGGAACATAAACTCTGATTGGCTCATTTAGTCAGCATTACATGTTGAATCAATTTTCTGTGAGAAACGTTTACTTGGCTTGCAACAATTGGTTAAGCAGGTATATGCATATTCATCAGAAATTAGAAAAGTTTTAAAGGCAGCCATGGATAAAAAAGAAGCAAAGCAGACTTTTGCCCATGGTTCTCAGAGATGAAGCAATTAACTGCATTCAGATCAAAGATAATCAGAAATTTCAGATGCATTATTTACATAGTTCTGGTTCTCCATTACAAAAGTATATAACATAATAAAATTGGGAAAAAGTACAAAATTTGCCTCAAAACTGATTTTTATAAGGCCATATGGCACAGTAAGTTTGATTATCTGGCTCATAACTTTATAATGGCTGGGGAGATTTCAGTGAATAATTTGTCCTAGTTGTATTATGACTAGATGGTGTGTCACATACCTCAGTTAAATACACTGACTCAAGGTCAAGGTCACAAGAGAAAATATAATTCTGTCAACTGCAGTCTTGTTCAGCACATAACTTTTGAACCACTTAGGATATTTTAATAAAACTTTCTCCAAATACATATTATGACTAGTTGGTATGTCAGATTCTAATGTCAACCCGATACCTCAAAGTCAAGGTCATGGGAAGGGAAAATGAAATTCTGTGATTGAATCCTGGTCTGGAATATAACTTTTGAACCATTTTAGATATTGTAACATAACTTTTAATATTCTTTCAAAGATCTTTTCATTAAACAAAAATAGGACAACAGTCATTGATGCATGTTAGTATGAAGTAAACACTGCAACTGGTCATTTGAAACCAACATCTCTACAAATGGTTTTCAAATTGAATTGCTTGTTGCAAAAAAACAGAATCCAACTGGCAACAAAAAATTTGCAGACAAAATAGTGAAACCATTTTCTGCGTTAATAGGTCCAGCCCTGCATTAACAAATGCAAACCATAATTTGATTATCCTTAAGTTCATACAATTTTACATAAATGTATTACAAACAAATCAGTTATCTTTAAAACGATGTAAAAATTTCAAAGAAAAACTTATTTTTAAAAAATGCTAAATAAGTTGGTATGGTTATAACAGCTATTCCAGTAATCTATTTCTAAACATGACTAAAAAGCAATTTTATTGTGTCATAGAGTCTGTTCATTTAGTAAATACATGTCACTCTAGTGACATAATTTCATATTGAAAATCTGCCCACAAAACTAAGATATGGTAATACCTCATTATAATGCTCTTCATGAGAGCCAGTGTATACTGTCTTATAGTGAGACCTCATTATAATGCAGTACATTATACAACACTCCCTCATTACAACAGTCCACGCGAGCCACAGAGTATACTGCCTTATAGTGAAACTGCCCCTTATAATGAAGTATATTATAAAGTACTCCCTCATTATAATGCTGTCTATGGAAGCCATAGAATATACTTCTACACTTTAATGAAATGGGATTCATAACAAGAACCAAGTTATAATGAATGGCCTTATAGTAAAAAAGTTAAGTAATTACTAAACCTCTGCAATATACAAGTAAACTGTCTAAATGAGGCTTCTGCCCACACCCTGGTTTTATCTGCTTATTCACATCATAAGTTTATTGCTCTAATACTTACTCCTCTGGCTCATGCCCTTGAGGAAGTTGCATATGCCTGGTCTAAATCAATTTGCAATGATAAAATTACTGTTGCTCCATAAAGAAACACAATCTAAGTCTTTAAGGCATCTCAGATCTATGTGGCTCAACATCCCCTTCCAACCCTTCCCACAACTATCACTGACTGACCCTGACCTTGACTTTTGCCACCCGACCCCAACCTAAACCTAAAACCAGTAGGGTGCTGCCTCTATTCAACTTCAGCCCACATGAAAACTCGGCTGAGAAATTATGACCCTAAATCAGTTGGGTGCTAACTCTAGTTAAATGCATACAAAAAGTTTTTGGGTTAACAGCTACAGGAAAGGCAGAACTTTGTACACATATCAAAATGACAAAATCAGCTGCAGTGACCTTTGACATTAAAACCCTCAAATCAGAAGAGTAGCCTCTTCCCAGGTTGGTTTATAATTAAGTTGAATGAGAATTCAGGGCAGAAAACTTTTATAACATGGAGTCCAAAATCACAACTTGTACTTCTATCTGCCTCTTTCATGTTATGACCCCCAAGCTGATAAGGTACTTTGTCCAATAGTATTTATCCACTCATGACTTTTATTAAAATAAGACTTCAATAAATTTGAGTAATCAGACAGAAATTCTCTTGTTTATGAATGACTTATGGTCTGATAGCCATCTTTAATGCTATATCTCCCACACTGTCCTTTTGGGGGATACTATAAAAACCATTATTTGGTGCTTAATCAAATGATTCAAGGATTCTAGGTTCTTTTTCTTCTCCCTGGCTTAGGAGCCAAGGTAGCTCCACAGACAGAGCATCCGACATAATCCAAGGATTGTGGGTTTAATCCCCACACAACCAGCCTGCATTGGCTGTCTCTGTGTGCCCTTAGGAAAAACATATACCATTATTATGATATAGCAAATAATGTATCAAAAGTGCCATAAAACCCACAACTACAAAAAGAACTTGATCAAACATGGTGAGACACACACATGCAAGTATGTAATATGCAGTTACTGGTACTGCATGACATGCACTCTTAGTAAGTGCTCCAGTGGAAATTTATTATATGTGCAAGTCATTCTAATCACTATGTAATGGATACTAACATTGTGAGTGTAATTTGTCTGCAAAATTAGTATAACCCAACGCCAATACATGCCTGGATAAAATTAACTGTTAATGATACGTGTAAAAAAAATTTTTTAAAAACAGTTACAGTGAAATGTATGGATCTATATTATTGATATATTTTGATCATTAAAAACAATTCTTAATTATACTTCAACTAGGACTCAACTTTGACATCTGACTGGTTAGTGTCAAATCTTGGACCAATCTTTCCTCATATTCACAAAACTACTCAATATATGAGCATGCTCGAACTCAAATATATTTCTTGCAAATTCATTGCATTCATTTAATCCTCATGAAACAATGTTAAATAACCAACTAGATCTATTAACACACTAAAAATAGAGCTAAATCAGATCTCAAATCTCAAGTATACTGTTAAGTGTGTTCTTTATAGAATATAAAAACTGAGTTTGCATTGGCACTCAAGATGAGGAGTTTCATGAATACTGGGCCAGATGTTATAACCTTGAGTTGCGATCAAGATGAATTTCATGAATACAAAACAAAATATCACAATCCTGAGTGAGAATTTTGTGTATTTTTATGTCCATATACCTCCAATCACAAAACTGCCAGAGCACAAACGCTGAACACAAACTCAGGAATTGAAAATGAAGAATCTCAGTCCAAGTCCTTTTACACTTATGAAATTTGCATATTCAGTGTGTGGTTCATTTAAATATTTTATTACCATAAGTGAATACAAATATAAATGGCAAAATGGATTGGAAAAGAGTTGGAGCAAGTTACTAGTTCCTCCCAGCATAAACAATAGATTTAATTATTGACAAAATTTGTACACAATATACTACAAAAGCACCAGGAACAAACTTTATTATTCTAATGCAGGGTTTTTTGTGAGACTGATGTCGAAAACTGCAAAATGGTGCTGAAAAAATAAACCAAATGAGTGAAATTCACACATTTTCAAGCCATACTTGTAATTTATTAACTCCGTCATATAGTCAGAAAAATTCGTTTTTTAAACGGAGGGGTGAATTTCACCCAAAATTCATGAATAGATCCTGCCAAACTTGTTGAATGAGTTTCAAGTTAGAACAGAGATTCAATCCACTTTTTTATTTTACACTTTAGCAAGTTAGCAAGTGTATGTAATTCAATGAAACCATACATTCTGTTATCTCAAGATGTGTTTGGAAAGTTACTTACTCCATAAAAATATCATATGACTTAGAATATACAATGTGTTGAAAAACCAAGAGTTAAAATTTTGTTATGATATGTCCTGACTAAAGGGACAGAAACAAGCATACTCTGCAAGGACTAAAGAGCTGTATAACATATATAGTCACTTATAAGTCAATGCCAACTGCAGGCAACATAGACCTTAATATAATAATAATAATAATAATAATAATAATAATAATAACAATAACAGTAATAATAATGTATTTTTTTTAGAAGGAAACTCGAGTAGTTAACAGGAACTAACCTACCTTGAGGCCTTCTGCTAGGTGATGTATATACTGCACAAGTTTTAACACTAAAGAATTTAGCTATTCTGAAAATCAAACAAAAGTTTCAAGCCCAAGATCTGCACATAAACACACAAAGCTGAACATTGTATTGAAAAAATTCATCTGTGAAAAAGATGAACAAGTAGAGAAAATCACAAGGTAATAATATTACTCTGAACCATTTAACTGTCTTAAGATTTCATCCATTTTGAGACATAGATTATGAAAAGAAGAAATACTAGGAGCCTGCCTTATGTCACTAGGAAGGCTGTTCCATACCTGTGGACCAGTATAGCTTTGGCACAAAATTATGCAAGTTTTACTTACAAAAGACCTAACATTTGGAGGTACCATCAGCATCTCTTTGGTGAAAGATATTGCTGAGCTGGACTGGAATGGCTTTTCTTGTTACTTTACCAATATATGTAAATTTGGTCTTTCCAAGGAAATTTTTTTTTTTCATGCATTGGTAAAATTTTGATACAATTCATTCTGATCCAAAATTGTCTATACATTGATCTAGGAACAAATAACAAGTCCACTTTTGGTGTCTGAAAAGTTTTGTTTCTCTGTACTACCCCAACATTACATAACAATACTCCTAATATGACTGAATAAAACGTTTATCGAAGCTGACCCTATACTGAAAAGACTGCATAAACCCATATCTGCTGGCATATTATGTGATGGCAGATCTTGATCTGTGCAGTTCAGCAGCTGGATCCAACTTGCAAATGAGTATATATGGTACATATTAATGAACCCACACATACCCTAAACAGGAGTAAAAAAGAACCTTTTCATTGGTACTTGAATTTATTGAATTAGATACTGATGACAAAAAAAAACTGCATTTAGTACACCTGGATTTTATGTTAAAATCTTAATTTTGACAAACACAAAATTAATGAATATTAATTATGAATCTACTTTTTTGCTATTTGGACTATAACCAATATCAACAATTTTTGTGAGTACTGATGAATCTACTTTTGTTTATAGGCCGTAACCAATACTGTGTTCATTTTTAGTATTGTATTAGTTATGAATCTAGTTCTGCTAATTGGTTATAACTAACAGTCATGGATTTCATATCTGTAGAACACTACTGATTTAATATCAACACTATCAGAAGAAACCACACATATGATGTTTATATAGATAAATGTATCTGTGATATTCTTGTACTGATTTATATTTGTTTGTTTTTTTATAAAGTCAATTTGTCTTTTTAAATTGGGGTAACCAGTGTCTTACTGTGATGAAACAGTTCTATTATTGAACTATCCAAATCTCTGAACTCGAGTTTAACTTCTCACACATTAATACATTTTGATGCTATGATTATTCTTAGGAGTTAGGGGGGGTTTTTTTCATTCTTCTAATAAACAGATTATCTTGGAATAATAAATCTAAAACTGATCCAAAAGACCTTATATTGCAATGTTTTCATAATAAAATGTCACTTAAGTAAAACCTATAGATGTAATGTAATCAAGATAAATTCAATCTCTGCTGTGTGCATACAATCTGCAACTTATTTAACATGTATCCACTGTCAGTGTGGGGATGCACAGTAGGCTCAATGCACTCTCCTGCATGTTATAAACGACAAATAATGGAGGCAGTAGCTTAGTGGTTAGCATGTTGGAATTGTGACCAAAATGGTAAAGATTTGAATCCTACCATTAGATCAGCATGGGTTCACCACTGGCAACCA
Organism: Megalonaias nervosa; assembly: GCA_016617855.1. Taxonomy (NCBI): domain Eukaryota; kingdom Metazoa; phylum Mollusca; class Bivalvia; order Unionida; family Unionidae; genus Megalonaias; species Megalonaias nervosa. Next base: position 20,245 of record JAECUM010014840.1, on the reverse strand, counting down.
CAATGTCTGCTTGGACAAAGTGCTATATCTCAATTTTTTCTGCATTAAATCACCTGTGTTGTTGTGCTGTAAACATCAAACCAAACTAAACCTTTACATGTAGTAAACATAAACTCAAATCTCCTTTATGTCTATATTTAAAATCAATGCATGACAAAGCTTTGTCACAATAGTGCATACAATACACAAATCATATGAATTTACTGATGTGAAATCACTCTATAATTGCTTCTCATTGGACATGAATTAAAATAAAATGTAACCAATTTAATGGGATCTTTGGCTACAGCAGTATTATAAGGTGGTGGTATACATACAGATGAGCTTTAGAGTGATGGATCACCTGATGTGTCTGATGACGTGTTCAGCCTTATCAATATTATAGGTCACATGTATTAAGTAATCACTTGTCATAAATACACTTTTATCCAAGTCATGTAATTTAAATCAGTCTAACTGACCTATGTTATGCATACACCTGTTATTAAAGAGTCAATCTTCTTACCACCAAAAGCTTCAGATAAATTTGACTTTATAAAGAAAACTCCAAAATATATGTATACTGTATGAGCAGACTTAAAAATTAATGACCTAGGTGTTCATTCAAATCTAATAAAAAAAGGAAAAGAAATATACACAATGTACTACTAATTCATAGATATGACTAAATAAATCTTTGACAATAACAGCAAAGTTAACTAGCTATAAGCTATAATAAACCTTGCTGCTTTTTCAACAAGAGCAAGTAATGTAATCTGCTCTTGTCTGTTTTACCATACACTTTCAGCAGAGGTGTCAAGTCCTCAGATTAACTATGAACTAGATGCTACCAGCCATACAAAGTTGCAAAAACTAAAACTGCAGAAATATTTTAAATACTGTAATAACAGCATGAAAATTTAACCAGACCATTTACACTGGTGTACAAACATGCATACCAAAATTTCATCTGTCTACCCCAAACGCAAGTCAACCACAATGTTTGATCATGTTAAGTGATGTAGAACCAATGTTATAATTCAAAAACCATTTTCCTTTTTTCAGTCACATTACCTTGACCTTTGACCTCAAAATCAAAATTCTCTTTGAACATTCCAATTGCATGCCATCCATAAAGTTTGATCCAGGTATGAGATGTTAAACTTGTGCTATTGTGCAGAAGCCAGTTTTCTTCTTTCTGTCACATTGACCTTGACCTTTGATCTTGACATTGACACAGTTCTTCCTAAACCCAAGTGCAAGTTATCCACAAAGTTTGCTAACTGAAGATGGTTGAAAACTTATAAACTTGAACTGTTTTAATCACCCAAGAACCTAATTAGATAAATCTATTAATAACCATGACAAAGTCTGAAAACTTTCACAGATCTAAGCTAAATAGAATTTGGAACAAATGTAAGCATGTGTGAATGTACAGCTGCAAAACAATATGCCCATCCAGCTATTTCAGTGATGGCATATAAAATAATCTTAGTGAAAAAGATAATAAAATTCTCTATTCCATGATATGGTGGCTCAGTTGTTAAGGCATTTCACCCATAACCAGGATGAGATCAGCTACCGTGGTGTCCTTTGGCATGGCACTCAGCTCTACTTGCCTTGGCATGGTAGTGATCAGTCACTATAATGTTGTTCAGGGGAGCCAATCAAATATGTGTATTGATATAGGTGAGATCATCTTTATATTGTGTTATATGAAGAATGTATTTTAATATAATGGGCTCCAGGACCATACCCATGTTATATCAGAGATAATGTTATAGTGATGTGCTGCATCATGAAGGACCAATGTGTATCCACCACAGTGCTGCCAAAACTGTTTCAATGTAAATTATTTAACTCTGCACTTACCATGTATTTCCATGTGTACACCAAACTGTAAATGAGTACAGACATGGATCTGCAGTCACATAAAGTGCCAGCAGATGCATGATTACATGACTGCAGATATAGTCTACACTGACTGTAGTTGGTGCCACGTCCATCACAGATAAATACAGTACTTTTCTTCAAATCGATAATTTTCTAGTAAACCAAATTCAGGATTTCATATTACTAGTGATGATTAGGAATATTATTATCATTTACAATGTTATTTTGATAATCATGATGATTACTATTTTTGTGCGGTCCAACCTTAGTATTCGGTTGGTATAACACCTGGTGACATAACGGGCAACTGTCCTGGACATACAACCACTTGCGTAAACATATACTGTGAAAGAAATGGTTACACCGTGTGACTCGTGCAGACTTCAGTTCTTGATAACAAATCGCACACACATCATTATATTCTTGAAGTTGTTCTGTCGTTGCTTCAGCAAGAGACTTTATTTTGTTTACAGCGGTCCTTCTCTTCATGAATACTTTCCAACCATCTTTTGCCTGCACCCAGATGTTGAAATAAGCATGTATACACATCATCAGTGCACGGATGGCACCACCTGATTCAAATAACATTATCCATCCTCCATTACAAAACAGGAAAACTCCAAAAAGGAACTCTATGGTGTTGCCTGTGGACTGGACATAATAGACATAGTCATCTAATTTTTCCCAGAATTTATCTCTATAGGCATCAATCATAAATAAAGTGTAGACGCTTAGTGTGACTAAAACTTTCATAATAATTTCCACACTGAATGCAGTCACTGCTAACAGCCACGTGCTGGCGCTATGTTCCCTCCACAGATATGTCAATAAACATATTGGAAATACAATAAGAAATAAGCACATAGCAAGTGCACGTATATGTTTAATAACAGACATATTTCTTGATGCACTAAGAGATAATAACACTGGGTTTACCATACCATGTATAAAATGAAGAATTGCAGTTGAAAGTAAGCTTAAATTTCTGTATAAACGAACCAATCTTTTATCTGGTGCTAGTCCTGTTAAGCCAGTCTGAAGTGCCAGGATGAAAAATAAAATGGCCGACACAGTCCCCATATTTCGATCCTCTTCAGAATTGGATCCAACACAAAATGCCATAAACAGCCCAACATAGTGAGCAATTAACGATATTACACTAGTTGTCCCAAGGAGGGCTATTACAGTCTCACAATTTCGAACCAAGAGGTTTTGAATAATTTCTACCCAGGTCTCGTAACTTAAGTTGGTTTCTTCAATGTCCACCCTTTCTAAGGGATGTTTTGGCCACTTGATGAAATGTTGGACTAAAATATATGCAAGTCGACAGACATAGAAACACCGTAGTACCTGAGGCACATGTAGTCTCTTCCACTGATCTTCTAAAAAGGCATGCAGTCCAATAGTACTGATCGTTAGGTGAATAATACTATACATTCTCCTGGTCATAAACAAAAATTCAGACAACGAACTAAGAATATCCATTGTCATGACGAACATTGGGAACAAAAGTGCTGCCATCGGACTCCAAAGAATAAACTTATCACTTTGAGATGAAATTTTCAAAATGATAGGAAAAAGGAATGATAAATGAATTCCAATTTGTCCTAAACTTTTTGATACTCTATTATCTTCAGCGTCATATCTTTGGAAAATCCACAACAAATGGTACAGAGAGGAAAGAAATAGTTGGATTAGTCCATTTTTGATGAAATCTCCATTTTTCGTTTCAAGTGGCTCCGGAATCTGGCTGGTAAGAGTAAAGTAGTGGTCAGTAATTTGCTGGGAGTGAATCTGGTAGACATAATGCAAGTTGTACCAGTATGAGGCCAACAATATGCAGATGGTAAACAGGTAACTGTAGATCTGCATAAGTTTACGCTGGCTGAAGAAGAACAGGCAAAACCCACCAATGAAAACTGAAAACAGAACAGAAGATTATTACATTGTGCCTCAACTAATCAATTAATATATTGTTATATATCTTTAATTTGCATTGTTTGTTAGGATTTTTTTTATTCATTATATGCAATAGGTTTTTTTTAAAATTGTATTTTGCAGCTGACCTTGTCCAAATTCAAGTTCATTGTCTACCTGACCAGACTCATTGAATTTTTTTCTTATTCTGTAAACAACTAATATACAGCTAATATTTTCTCCATCAGTGTGGGTTTAATATTAGATCATTATCAATAGAAGTAGACATATATATCTTGGTCTGAGTCAAGGACATAGTGTTTGCCATGTTTATTATTATAATCAATAGAAGTAGACATATATATCTTGGTCTGAGTCAAGGACATAGTGTTTGCCATGTTCTTTATTATAATTTCAGTAACAGAATCATCTAGAATGGAATTTTCCATTAAGTAATAGTTTTTTTAATAGGAAAATGCTAATTGTGACATAGGTCAAGCAGAGGGCTTATAATCATTTTTACTGGAAAATTTATTTATTCATTCTGTAAAATCCTGAAGCAGATTCATTGTTGTGTTCAGTATTTGATCTGGACTGGAATTTACTTATTCAAATTTTTTATTCACTGGAAATACAGAGTGCTCACCTATAATAATAATATTCTTGGACAGAGACATTAACCTGGAATTACAGTGAATTCAAACAAGGAAACGTGGAAAAAGGTACTAGCATTGAAATTTTGCATTCAACTCCCATATCCACGCATTGGCCAGTTTTGCTGGTCACTGATCATAACATAAGATCATACCGTTTATTTAGTGTCAGAATAAACAATTGTACATTAATACATATAGAACTGTTGATAGATGAATGCAGTTACAGTCATAGTTTCATATGCAGTCTTGGAACCTACTCCGTTTTAACATGACTAGCATGAAGTGGATATACTGAAATAATGATAATAACTGGTTTTCAATGCTTCAAGACCAGGAAGTATCTGCTATTTGTTATCATACCTTATCTTGAAACATCATAGAAAGTATAAGACCTAAACAGACACAATCACTGTACTTTTAACATTTTCTTTCATCATTTTAGAGTATCTGCCATCGTATAACAAAGTTAAATGAATTTTTTATCTCGCTGGATAAAGCAAACACACTTCATACTATGTCAGAAAAATATAATTACAGGTTACTGCATTTGTATGGGAAAATATGAACATTTTTTCTCTGACTAATACTGCATGACCTTGGGAGTGAAGTATCATTCTGAAAAAAATCGAGTTCATATTTTCCATACAAATGCAGTAACCTCTTTATTATAAACTCATTTCGTTTTCCTACCTATGGCTTAATGATAAAGAAATACACTACCAGAAACATAGTAACTGAATTTATGCTATATTTCAAAATAAATACACAACCATACATTCATCAATACACAGTAACAATATTAATGCACACACAGCAGCGCCCAGTGACCTCTGAACTTCGTCGCACGTTCGATATTACGTGTAGTTTTTTTTTAAAATTCTTGTGGTCAACTTAAAATTGAAATTTAGAGTCATATTTTGAATAAATGTGCACTGTAAAAACTTTTCCAGTTGTTCTGGAATGGATGGATTTTGTTTATCTGTTCATCCAACTCAATTCTGCTTTCTGCTTAGGATGCACTGGATTTATTGGGTCAATTCAGTGCAGTAAGGAGAATGTGATTTCAGTTGGAAATGTTGTCAAAATTACAGTACCATTTCGGTGTATCAGATTTTCAATGACATGGGGTCATATCATTCTGATCTGCAGAACTAAGAAAGTACATTTTGAGGAAATTCAAGATGCATAAATAAGTGTATTTACTACCATTCTTATCACCAGCTCAAGAAGACATGTTTATGCCCTGTCACTCACATACTCACTGTTGGAGGGACAGCAGTTATGACTTGTGTCATACATTGTATGTCTTCTATCACTAGTCTAAGACTGTATCAAAATAGTTAAACAGGGAAAATTGCATAGCAGCTGTTGTGTGACAGTCCATTTAGCCAACTGAAATAACACTTTTCCGTCATCTTGGCTTACTGGTTCTGAGGCTCTTAGCTTTCTATCAAAACATTCAGTTGCATTTTTTTCTATAATTTAGTGTTTTGACTGACTTGTAAAATGGTATGTCTTTGACCGATATATGATAGCCCTTGGCCTCAGTATGCTTTCTGTACTATTTTTATAGACCCTAGAGAACACTGGTCATAGTCTGAACTATTCTATTTGCAAAAAGTTACAATATTTCTCCTAAATAACTGCTTAAATGATCAATGGTATTTTCAATTGCTGCATCTCTCATCACGCTAGTTGCTGACATTGTGAATATCACATTCATTGTTTGCTTGTTTGAAAGTTTCAAAATGACTCAGTTAACTCATCTACATCATTAAATTTATCATCTCAACTTTCAAATGGACACAACAGCTTGTTTAGTTTATCCACAAACAAATCTAATAAACCAAAAGCTAAAGTATGTACTAAATGAGTGTACATTGTTTGTTTACAAAGTAGTTCCAATACACTATACATGTATTTAGACACACGTGCAGTATGAAAAAATATGGAAAAATACTGCATGATTCTGACAATGTAAAGATAATGGAGAAAAAAAGAACATTTAATAAAATGGATTTTAAGATTATAAAACATTTTAAACATTGTGACTGAAGAGCAACCACTGTACACTATAATATATATATATATATATATATATATAAACAAAAATTACCATCATTAAATAAAACAAAAAAGGAATGAAAAAATATACCAAGCAGCATATGTGCAATATAAAAAATCAAAATAAATGTTAATTTGTAAACAGAGTTAAATGCCTTAAAAGTTGACCATACTGAATAAGGGTGGAATATAATGTGGGCTCTATAGAAGAGATGAATTAATCTTGTTACATGTACAGTACCTAAATACATGTAGACCAACCTAGCCAGGCCATATTTCATACTGAAGCTGTCACCGTCCAATCAGTACAGACTATCAGACACTCGCAAGCAAGTTGTTGTTGTTGATATAGGGTTTAATGCCATTTGTCAACACATGATAGGCTATACACGGCGGCCAGTATAAATGGTGGAGGAAGAACCCGGGAAAACTCCGGAAAGAACCACTGACCCACGAGAGGCTACTGGCAAGCTTTCTCATGTACCCACATTGGCCGAGCCCAAGACTTGAACCCATGCAGACAGAGGTGAGATGGCAGTGATCAGTAACAGTGAATGCATTAGACCACTTGGGGTGATGCTGCTGGTCTAAAATACATGTAGCTTGAGACCACAGATCTAAATCAAAGTTGACACTATGGAATAAAGGTAGGATATAACATGGGTTCTATAGAAAAGATGAATTGATCTTGTTACATGTACAGTACCTAAATTACATGTAACTTGAGACTGCAGATCTGAATCATTATCAGGAAGAAATGGGAGAACATTCTGGAAGAAAATAGGGCGCATCACAGGGACGCATTACAGGGAGAAATGGTGAGTCTCTTGGCCCAAAAACTCTGGTCCCTGAGAGCCTTGAGTCACAAATGCAACTGAAATTGTTTGGTTTATTATTTACTTCTTCTATCATTCCCAAAGCTCTACCAGTTTGGAAAATCTGAGTTATCAGCAGCATATATAACAATGTTGAGACATTATAACAATATATGCTATTTTAAACCAAATGATGAAGTTTTCTAATCATATAACATTGTGTATTTTTCAAAAAATACTTCTTCACTCAAATCTGTCCAGGAGACCAGTGTGCTGAACAGTTTTGACAGGATTCCTGGCAGTATGTACATATACAGAGGTCATGACTTGATACAACCTGATGTAACTCATTATTTCCCCCAACACGATTTTTATGCAACAGTTTAAACATTAATTCATATATACAATAAACACATTTTAAAGAATACCTACAAAGTAAAAAACAAAACAAAACTAAAAGTTCAAACATTTGTGCGGTGGAACAACGTCAGGCAAAACATTCATGGAACACGGTTGGACTTACAATTTTGAAGACATATCCTAAAAGGTGATTTGTTACTACCGATACTGTATTGTGATCGGGGATTTTTAATTTAATTTTCCTTACTGACATGTATTTTTAAAAACTGCAACAAGATCCTATTTTGAATCTTACATGACAATTAAAATTCGATAAAATCAAGAAAAAGGACTTACAGACAGTCATTATTCCCAGCCATATGAAGTACTCTTTCCATGACCAGAGGTGATCATATGGAACGATAAACCAAAGGAAGGATCGGTTGAGAATACTGTCCATGATAAACAGCGGTGGGATTCGAACCAGGATGTCGAGAGAAGCTCCAAGCCTGCCCAGCCATGACATGTTTTAGTGTTCTTCGTTGTATACCTAAACAGAAAAGGGTTTATAAAGGCTTAAACTAACATTCTTCGACGTAAGCTCTGTAAATGTTAACTTTACCCTAGATAGCTACCAACTCAACTTCCGGTACTTTTAGTCTGGTTTGCTAACTGCAATATCTTATCTATTGGATTCAAATACGCACAGGAGAGCAGACTGTCGGACATGTGATAGTACCGTTAGCATCCTATACTGAGCCTAAAATTTGATGTTCGGCATTAAATTCAAATATTCATTTATTGCTTCTAGGTCATTGCAGTATTATTTAGGGATCCTCATTTTTTGCAATTACTAAATGTACAAAGCACCAAGAGGCACAAAAATACTAACTGTTACGTCAATAGTATTTAATGTATAGATATATATAGTTCAGTACTGCACTTCCATTTAAGTAGAGTAAGAAACATATGTCACTGGTTTAGTCCACTGCAAAAAAAACGTTATCTTTCATCGCTTGATGCACTGGCAGATCAAGTTTCTGCTTTTTCTTCCACTGATTACTGCTAACAAACTGCATAGACCCAGATCTGCCGGCGCATTATCCGATGACAGATCTGGTTCTGTATAGTTAGCAGTTGGACTGGATTAATAATTGTGTATATATGGTACCACTTTACAAAAATAATAAGTAGCAAATTAAAATTTAAAAATGTCAGTTTTGTTCAATTGTTTACATGCCGAAAGAGGAATAAACCTTAAATGCGTTGTCTTGTCTACTAGATTAATAAGATTTTCTTTTTTAAAAAATCATATACAAATAAACTTGTCCCAATAAATGCATTATAGTGAATGCTATATTATGTTTTCAGGATGAATTTGTAATATTGATAAATATAATTCTAAGTCAAACACCATAGCTTTACTCTGAGTGCTTGGACTACACTGAAAATAAACATTATGTGCGGAGCAGAGTGTGTTTGATTTTACTGCGCCCAGCACAAGCATACTCAAAAAATACATAATGGGTAAAAACGTGGAGCAACACAGTTTGTGATCCCTGTTGAGTGGCAACCGTCAGGTCTAAACTTTGGTATAATAACAGAAAAGGAAAAGTTTGTTTCGTAGGAAATCCACTCAGTGGCAGACATGGAGCCTGATATATTTAACTGAAAATTACTATTAGGATAGTGGCGACCATGAAAAAAAGAAAACACGCTGTGGCATGGTGACATGGTCTACTCTGTATACAATATATCTTAACAATACTTTCAAGGTTTTTGACCTGTCATCTCATCTCATACAGCACCTACAACACGTTCTGTGTATATTTCATGGCTTCTATTGGCATATCAGATATTGCACACTTCCAGTATTATCCACTATATAAAATAGTTTTTACTTAACAGGATGAAATGCGATAAATGTATCAGTGCCAGAAACGAGCACAATCTCTGGATGCGGGAGATGGAGGATACTGCGCCCTCAGCTCGATGTTAGTCAGAAAACCTTGCGTGCGAATATGTCTCTGTGTTGCAAAAACATCAGTGACGTGTTCAACATCACCAGCGTCGATTGCCCCTTCAATCGTCCATGAACGGCAGCTCATAACCTCCAGCCACCATGCGTGCACCATGAAGACGCACTTAATTTGAAGCCAGGAGGTAACCTCCTGTCTGAAATCAAGCATCCACATGGTTCCCATGACGGCGTAACTTTTCTGAACGGAATTTAAGGCCTCCCTAATGTTGTATTGATAAATGTTGCTACTGCCAAGATGAAAAATATGAAATTAGGCCTCGAAGGCTTTTTACAAGCCTAGTGTCATCATAGGCTTTGGTACCCATTTCCTGGGCATTTGTAGGAGCGGCGTTGTCTGTTCCCCTGCTACCATTTATAGACAGCATAGTAGGTACCTCAGCAATATGTAGGCGAAGGGTGAGCCCGTTACCGAAACTATGGGCATGCCCTGGTTGACTGTTATGTCGACTGGGCTTGCCTCGCCATTTGCGCTACTGTAAATATAGCCGCAAGATGAGATGAGCTGCATCGCCATGAGGGCAGTGTTTGCCAGAGTTGTTGCCCCAATGGTCCGTGGTGCTCCAGTCGAGCAGCAGAGAGGGTGGACCCTACAACATTGATTTCACACATGTTGCCTGTATTATATAAGATTTCTTGACTCTTATAAGCCCGTTTGTAAGCAATTACAACCTTACACATGTATATAACACAAACAAAAAACAACCCTGGGTCCACCCTCTCTGCTGCTATGCACTGTCGTTGACTCGCCGATACAATATTCTTCTTGCAATTTAACAAATGAACATATTATAATGAACAACTGTGTGTGGTTGTTAAAGACTTCTATTATTTGTAATAAACGATGTCGCGGAGAATACTGCGCTCCTTATAATCGACTTGTGAAAAAATCCCCAGGATTGCAAATCTGTATCAGATGCGGGTTGGCATCTCGCGCTGTTATATGCACCAAATGCGACGGTAACAGGTACAGCGAATTAGTGCATTATTACCAACATAGAATTCCACGGCGGGGTTTTATCAAGGATAATCCTCCAACCGCGCGTGAGTATTTACATAATTACTTCAAAGTATTTCCTACGGTGATTGATCCTGAAGAAGATCAAAAAATAATAAATCAACGAGAACAACAAGAAATGCAGAAAAAAGAAGAACTCAGAATGATCGAGGAAACAGAGCGAATGAAAAAGATCTGTAAAAGATTAAAATGCACCCCCCGCGAATACATCGCAAGACTGAAAAAAAAATATACAATTATTGTAGATCGAGATGACTGTGATGATTCCTCATCAGATTAACAAACCCTCAGATTAACCTATATCATAGACTGTGAATTCACCACATTTCCTATAATAAATAAATATAATGTGGTAAATTCACATCATGTTAACAAACCCTCAGATTAACGTATCATGACTGGTGAATCTACACATTTCAGATTAACAATATCATGACAGTGTTGCGATCCTCATATTATATTTGATTCCACAGAATGCGCCACCTCAACAGGGGTTTCTTCACGTGGTTCTTCATGAATATCCATGGGCATGTAATTGGATAAATATTCCTCTGCCGTTGGTGGGGTTTTTTTTGTGAGCCGCGAATTTCGGTTTTCTCTTATTATAATAAATCAACATCACTCTGTACCTGTTGCCGCCACACGCTGTGCAGATTTGTATCTTCCCCCGCACTCCATTACCGCAGCGCAAACACGGTTTAGTTCCTCCTGATCCCATTCTTAGCATGTAGCTGTGATGGGCGCAGTATTCTTCTCGGCATGAAATTCCACATGTTCGAGTTGATCCTTGGATTATCCAAGAACAATTATTGGGTCCTGTCTGAAATGGCATTGTATATAATATAATTAAATTTTAATTAGAGATATGTTCTGTGGAAAGTATTATAATATAGATGACAGAAAAAACACAACCCACCTCACTATATAATAATAATATAATTCTAAATGAAAATGATAGCGAGTCGTGGTCCACTGATCATGAGGATGTCATAGTTTATAAAACAAAATATGATGCCATCGAGAGTTTTAGTGTAGATGATGAATCATCATCTGATGACGTAGATAACTACAAGCAGGGAATAATTATTCAGTATTTTAATAAATTCCACGTGTTTTCCTCCGATGATGATTTTGACGAATTTGCCAACAATTTCATTAATAAGTCTTCGGTAACCGAAATAATTCCCAAGTTCAGGCTTAGATATCCAGTGTTTGATCTCGATACCAAGTACGTGCGTAAAGCAATTACATATCGATACAGCGATCGCATAGACATACAACCAACCGACGAACGAATCAGTACTAGCGACATTATTGATTATTTCGCCAAACTGTGTGATTGCGATCGTGAAAAAAAAATATTCTTGTTTGAAACTAACAGTGGTTATCATGTTCTTTGTAAATCAACGCCAGTAACATTCGATCAACAACGAGATTTAACGAATCGTGCAGGTGATGAAAAAAATCCCTACTGGAAGGTCGATCGGCAAGCTGGTCTTCATAGTATCAAGTTGAATAATACACGATCTTACAAACCAGACAAACAAACGCTATGCAAAAAATTAATTTCACATAATGATCATTTTGACGCAAGTGAATTACTTGTCTGTCCAACCTGTATCCAACCTCATCGCGTTGAGATTAAAATCGCCACTGAAAGTCATGATACAGCTTTCTGCGATGAAATTCCCGCCGCAGACATGACTAGGATATCTAATGCGCTCACTGGAAAACCTGATCAGCTTATCGACGTTGTTAGTGTGTCTGGAAATAGATTTACTATATCAAGACAACCCGGCCATATGTGCAACATTTGTAATCGCAGACACGGATATAATGAAATACGCGATTACATCGAAGACAAATGCGATAATTGTCTCGTGTATATTAACGATGATAATTACTATTCAGTCTGCTGTCCTAGATCGACTGGAAAACAAATATACTTGCCTGTGAATGATAAATCATCTATAGATGATGAATCATCTAATGATAAAATCATTTCTGCGGAAACATCTATAGATGATGAATCATCTAATGATAAAATCATTTCTGCGGAAACATCTAATGATGATAAAATCATCTCTGCGGAATCATCTAATAATGTCAAACGAAACAAAAAATACTTGAGATATCTGATTAACGCGCGACGTAGACTTCGTTATCCTGGATATTTAGCGACTAGAAAAGCCGCCGATTACACATACACGGCATTGCCAAGACACGAATCAGGACCAGGTTGTAAAGTAATATATAACGAGGATTACATCGACGGTTCTGCATGTGGGATGGGAAAATCTGAATCGGCGTGGAAATCATTAAAAGATAATCAATCTGTAGCTGCTATATCGTACAGAAAGACAATTACCGAGAAAGTCAAAGCAGATTATAATATCGAGAGTTACATGGATATCAATGGTATTATCAGATTCGATCCTGGAATTCCGCGTCGAGTTGTTGTTCAGTTGGAATCTCTGCATAGAATCCGTGGAGTCCCAGACGTACTTATTATTGATGAATGGCATGGAATCCGCAGACAGCAATTCCGCTCAGCCAAACACAGCAAAGAACGATGGGATAAGTTATTAGGATTAATAAAGTTTTGCAAGCGATTAATTGTCCTAGACGCAGATGCTGACGATGATGATCTGATATTATTCCGTGATAAACTAGGACGATCAACTATGAAATTTATCATTAATGATTATAAACCCGATCACGATAAGAAATTTTATATCGAGCATTCTCACAAGAATAATCTGTGCGGGTTTCTAGAACGATTAAAATCTAAAGACGTCAATGATAAAATCGCAATTTTCACGCATAACAAACAACGGTCCAATTACTCCGTTGAGAGTCTAGCTAAACACATTCAACATCTAGGATATCGTGTAAGATATTATCATGCCGATACAGACCCTGCTCAGAAGAAATCCGACTTCAGTGATATCAATCACGCATTTGATGACATCGACGTTGTTATTAGCAACCATACTTTGGAAGCCGGAGTTAGTATTGTCGATGATCGATTCAAAACTATGTACGTGTTCTCGGAAGAATTAGGATCTGTTGAGGCAACCAAGCAGGCAATTCACAGATTCCGCTGTGTTAATGAAATTCATTATTCATCAACGAGAAAACAACGCGTTTGTAAATTACCAATAAATCGTGAAGACATTGAAAAGGTTATCGCGGATCGCGAAAGACTGATCGATAACGATACAAAATTATACAGAATTCCTAGCGCCGGAGATCTACATACTGGGTTCGGATTCGCTTATATCAATGACATCATCGACGAGAATAATTCCAAAATGTACTTTACGCCACGATTAGTTAATGCGATGAGAAATACCGGTTATGTAATAGTAGAACCACCCGTGGATGATTACGAAACATGGTTGAGAAAAAACAACATTGAAATACCAAATGCAGATGATAAAATCATCATAGATGATCCTAATGTCGATAAATTTCTAAAAACATCGATAGGTGAGCGAATAAAACAATTCCAAGATGATAAAATCATCTATGATGATGATAATGATAATGATGATCCCGTCTATAGAAACTCTCCTCAGTATTACAAATACGATCCCCAGGCAAACTTAGAACCATACCAGGCGAAGAAATCATTTCTTAGTTACACGTTTCAATGTGATGTTGGTGCGTTGCCAGCTGAGCAAATAGAATATCTACACATCATGTTAACAAACCATCAGATAACCATATATCATGAATGAATGATTTCTGAGCAAGTATAAATAACCTGTTACATAGGAGCTTTGCTGAACATGACGATCATAAATCCTTCAGGTTCAATAATCTAACAAACGAAAACCAGACATGATCAAGTGCACCTTAACAGCGCTTCAAAATATCTGGCAGGAGGTTAGGAGCAAATTAAGGATTTGGGTTACAATTTTGAGAAGCCATTTAGGGGCAGAAGTACACATAAAAGATGGATTGGCTTCAAAAGTGGAAGATACCTAAACATATTTGCCAACTACACACTCCCGAATATGAAAAGGAAGATGCCGATCTATGGAATGCAGGAAATTGAATGGGGTTTTGGCAGAACCAGATAAATTTTGCTTCATGGTGCAGGACAAATACAGATTTCTCCAACTCCACCCCAAGCGCCGATTTTGCCAAGCATCCAACTGTCACTGTCATATCTTCACGTAGGACAGTGGAGATCTGATTTTCATCAGATTATGAATACATCTTGAATGTTCTTATTTTGCAAGCCTTTTTGACCTCGATGAGAATCTTGCTATTAGCCAGCTTAAGAATTCCATTTCCCACCACAAAACTGGCGTATCATGGATACCATTCGGTAGGGCCATTGTCTCTGAAAAAATTGTCGACATGGTTGTTGCGCATTTTATCTTTGGCTGGTTTTAATATCTAGGGCTCTTTTAGTGCCTGGGCTGGCCAAACTCACCCTCTGGCCCACATTCATAGCCTAACCTCTCCTTCTCTCTTTCAGCCACCACGTTGGTAATACAATCACCTTTACGACTAGTGCTACAATATTATTTGTAACATTGGATAAATTTGTTTTATGTATTTTATATAAATGTTTCGTGCTGTCAGTGTCCCACCTGACAGACACCTTGTCGCAATATGGCAGGAAGCTTGACTCGTATCGCTCTACAAGGCATCCGCTTGGTGCAGAGGGCGCGCGGACAATAATTGCGGTTACCAACAACCCAAACACAGTCGACCTAAAACAAATCCTTATTGTCAGGTGTCTGAATCCAGCCGTAAATGATACTATAGTTTCTGGCACCTCTTGACAAGCGGTACCGAAACAACCTATGCATCGTTGTGCAAAACCTTGTGCTTTCCATTGTCAAAAAGATCACTGTAAAGTTCGAAGGTAATGAACTAGTCGGCATAGATGACACTGGCATCTGGATCTCTAACTTACCGATAAAGAGAGGACAAACATGGTCTAACATGGCATCCACAATAATAACACATCTTGGCTCCGCATCTCTGCTGATAATACTCTAGATGCTGCCCAGCGTGAAGTAAAACACAACATATATGACAGATTTGGCAACAGATTTTACTTACCCCTTGATCCCGAGATCCTGACAGACCACATGCCCATTTACCAAGCGTCCGTGACAGATCGTCTAAATTTCGGGCTGACATTCAATGACTGTAGCCAAACGGCTACCTACATCGTCAGTGACCTAGCCATGGAGTTCGGTATCGTAAACCACACAGAGTTTACCCGCGCTATAAAAAAACAGGTATATTAGCAAGCTTGTTATTTACTACACCATGGTGCTACGTCACCACAGGATGGTCCTAAATGTGAGCGACACTGTGTGGAAAATCAGGTGAACATGCCCGCAAAGAGCGTCAAGCCATCATCAAACTGTTCGAGGACATGACCGCCAGTCCAAACTATGGATGCGACATGGAACTGTTCTACAATCCCCTGATTAACAATGTGCTCCTTAACATCGAAGGCACCCTAACCACCTAACCAGCTCTATGCCCATGGACAACATCCTGCACAGTTCAGGCTGAAAAAAACACCCAGAAAATGCAAGCTAGAGTATAAAACACCAGCCCGAGAAAACAGCCGAGGTGGTGTGCGTCTTCAATGTCTATAGTTTTCTGTTGATGGATGGGCATGTACATATAATCACAATGACCCAGGACAACATCCTGTACAGTTCTGGCTGAAAAAAAGAAAATACAAGCTAAAGTATAATAATCCCGATTGAGAAAACAGCCGAGGCTATCTGCTTCCTCAATGTCTGTATTGTCCTGTTAATGGATGCGCATGTAAATATACTCATAATGGCCAGTTTGTCTTTGTGTCTTGATACGTCGGGCGAGGTAGCTAAGGTGACCACAGTGGAGATTTTCAAATTAGTGACCCTACTGCGCCCTGATCATCTGTATCCTGGGCTGTTGATGGAGTTGTCACGTCTGGATCTTTAAAAAAAATATCTTGGGAAAACAACTTGACACTGAAATTGTTAATGCTCTGAGCAATGAAGATGTCATTCATCTGCATGCACTATGCGAAGAAAATCATGGCTCCAAAATTACAATATTGCTTGGTGCATCGCTTCTCAGCCTTTGTACAGCAACTTTCAGCAGATTTTTCAGAGTTATTGCTCTGAAAAAGCTAGCCACCGAATTACACGAATGACCCACGTGTTCAGGCTTCACTTGCTGACACTTCCCGCACACATTTGTATATTAGGGATTTTGTTTACGTACAAAAGCAGCACATAACCATCTCATGTAGCCGGTGTCTCACCTGGATTACTGGTGGAGACGAGCGTGGAAAATGATGATCGTGGAGGTGCAAAAGAAAATGTTTTATATAATAATGAGTTCGGTCATTGAAACTGCAGCTGAACCCTTCTCTGGTAGAGCACATAGCAATGTGGGAGGAATTACTGGCAACGCAGAAGCAATTATTAGCAATGCAGAAATAATTACTAGCAACGCAGGAGCAATTACTAGTAATGTTGAAATGATTACCAGCAATGCGTGAGCAATTACAAGCATTGGGAAAGTAATATCCCTAAAAGTGGCAAAGCAAAAAAAAAAAATCCAAGAAGAGTATCGGCTGATCAAAAATCCACTGAAAAAGTGTTGTCATCCTGGGACGTTAGCCAAGCTAGTTGGGATGGCGGGCGAGACACTGGAGTCTGGTAAAACACAAGTTGAAGTTACAAAACATATATGCGGTGATGAAGCAATCGATAATTTACAACCTGCCTAGATTAAGTACCCAAAAAGGCGCACAGAAAGGATGAAAAAACAAAATGGCCACTTCGCGCAGAAGGTAATTCAAAGAAAACCTTAAAGGACATTTATGAAGTCGCCTTGAGGTACCTTATTATAACCGCAAAAAGGACCTGAACCAGGTAAATCACTGGAGCTTTCCCCTCGAGCTAACAAAATAAGAAAATTTATTTACTTTGTTGGCGGTATAACCGTTGTAAGCTTCATCGCATTCAAGTACTACCAACCATAATACACAGGCCACTCGCGGAAAATGGACCGCGTGCACTGATGTGCGTCCCCCGTTTATTACAGCACGCATAACCACTGGAAGGTCTTCGGGTGCTTCGCCAGCTTTTGGCGGCTGTTTTGTGTCTCAAAAGTTTGCTTTGAGTGGTTGAAGAAGCAGGAATTATGACAAATATACCTGCCTGTGCCACGCATCATTTCAAGACCCTTCTTTAACATTACTGTTCCTAATAAGGTGCATCAGGTCCGTCTTCTATTTATGTCCCATGATCGTCCGGGCCCCCAAAAGTCCGCCTTTAAATATACTTTGACGGTGATTAACATTAACAGCAAGTACAAGAATACTCAGCTGCTCACTCTCAAGGACCTCCTGTCTTTACCAGAACCAAAAGTATTGGAGGAGACGTTTTTAAGGTGGTCGAAGTTCTACCAAATTGATTCTGGATGAGAGTTCATGGGCGATGTCGACAGGTTGCTGGCTGAGAACAGCGTTCATGTGATGTATTTTTTCTGTGTTGTTTGGAATGACACGAACCTCCTCCGGGGATGCTGTGTCAGCAGTTTGCATAATCAGGTACCCAGCATAATTCCACAGGCCGTGCATAATAACAGATATCTTTGTCTTTTAAGGTTTGATCCACAGGTTCTGGTTGCATGTGGCATCTTTTGTTTTGTTTATTTTTGTTTAAATACGTTTATTAATGCATATGCTGGAATGGACTTGGGCGTTGGTAAGCATCTGCCATCGGGCAGTCGCCTGTAGCCAGTAGCGAAAGAAATGCAGCACATAATCCTTCTCCCAGACGCTCCATGGCTAAATAAGTATATTTTCTCTAGTATCGCCGCAAGGTTTGCCACACTACTGCGTCCATGTTGTCGGCGTGCAATGTGGCTGCCTGGCTAGAGTTGAAGTGTGGTATCACTTCTAAGTCTTATTGGACCTCCACGCCGGTAGTCCCTCTCTCAATAACTGCTGTCACTATCAGCATGATCTTACTCTCCCCATTGCGGCCAGTTCTCGGTCTAGCGCCCCAGCGATCGGTTGCCGATGGCTCTCAAGATTCTTCGGCATCCGACTTTATCCAGTGCAGGCTGTCCTGTACGACTGCCTCCTATTCCTTTTGGAGGTCCTGTCCATGATGAGGACCAGCTCTGACGAGTGTTGCTGCTTGTCTGACTCCTCAGCAAGCGCTGAGACGCATCTGGGTCTTGCGCACGCCTCGCGGGATGCAGCAGTTCTCTCTCTCTCTCTCTCTCTCTCTCTCTCTCTCTCTCTCTCTCTCTCATGGTGGCATTATTAAAGAGGCACATTTTACTGGTAAAGCGCTGTCATCAAGAACGTCTGTTTTAGTGTCAATGCGGTGCGCACTTTCAGGCACAAATCGGGCCTCCCCATCAACCTGGACTGCCTAATTCGGCATGTTTTGCCTTGTCTCACGCATGTCCTTGGCTTGCCGCAAAGGTTCATCAATCAGCATTGATCGCTGTTCTACTCGTTTCGGCTATTCTGGGAGTGTTACTATATGATAGGAACCTGAAGCGTTTTGTAAAATATTTAGTTTATTTTAATATTAGTCACGGCGTGGCACAGTTTACCATACTAAAGCGGACGCTCTCTCTCTCTCTCTCTCTCTCTCTCTCTGCACCTTTCCTCCCTGGTCCTTCCGATTAATACTTACACGAATTATATCAAGGTAGATGTGCCCTGCAAAGGTTTTTGGTTGTTTTTGAACGTCAGCCAAGAGGTACGTTGGGGTGGGGGTGGGGGACGACTACTGTACCGGTAACTGAAAACCCTTTGCCAGAAATTTGGCGATTGGTCATACCGGCAGCTCCGAACGGCGGGGGGAAAATCGTTTCGGCCTCGGTGGCGGTGCGCCGGGAAAAACGGTTTTGGCTCTTGATATACATTAGTGTGTTGAATTATTGAAAAAGATACTCTTCGATAATATCTAAAGAACGTCACCTCAACACATAAAACGTGTTATTTTGTGAATTAATCAGCAATTGTTTAATATCTCTCTTGCAATGCAAGGAATGAGACAACCTTCTTTGCTAGGCACAACAGAATGTTCAAGTCAGTTCAAGTCAGGCTCACTGCTCGGGTGCTCCAAATAAGCATCTTGAGTTATTTAAAGAGAAACCCTTATATAATTGCGTAAAAGGAAAATCCACCCTTCACACATATTATCACTATGTTATTCTTCATCGTGGCCGACAAGGGGGTGGGGTCAACCGGGGATATATCCGAACAACACTCTTTAATTTTATAAAAGAAAAATTTTATTTGAACAAGAACTAGGAGAGGCCCTGGTGTTTCTTGCCCCAGGGCCCGTGATCGCTCTCTACGGCCCTGCTCTTCATTAAATTCTGTTACCAAAGTTGTAGTTAGTCAGATAATCAAAGTACTGCGGCGTACGTAGGGCAAATGGCGCCTGGGGCGACGCTGATGGCCTAAAGGGATTTTTGCGCCCCAAGACCTCTGGCGCCCGTGGTTTTGACACCCTAA